>PVJI01021708.1:0-26612 GCA_004026765.1 Micronycteris hirsuta
GCCTGACAAAGCAGCAATAAGGCAGCAGGGATCCCTCCCCTCCTCGGTCAAGGTTAATGCCAAACCTCCAAAACAAAAAAGAAAAGGAGGAAACAAGGAAAACAATTAACTGAAATAAAACCTATCTAGAAAGCCAAGTGATATGTTGAAACAAGAAACTATACCAAAGTTTTGATCCTCAATTCTGCCAGCAATTAAAATGAAAATAACATTACTAGTAGCTCAGGATAAATGACAGTAATACAATATAAACTTTAAGCTCTGTTTTTTAAAAATGCCATTTCAGACCCAGCTAGGAAGAATAAAATATTGTGCTCTTTTTAAAGATGTATATGTGAATTACAGTGGAAGAACTAAAAAATAATTTAACTTCTAACCATGGTCTTCACGGTGCTTCCACATTGGTCAAACATAATATGTAATTCTACCTGTCGGGGAATCTGAGTCAGTACCCAGGGGTCATAGCACGCTCTCCTACAACCCACCACAACCCCCAGGTATTGAATACTGTCGACCCAGTGACTTTACAACCCATGTGTCACAGAGGGGAAAAAATATTCTACAGCTACGAGACAATCCACGAAGATGTCAGAAAATCTTAGCAAACCTCACCACCCCATCAGGGATGCAGGAATTACAGTTAGGAACACCTGCTCCCCTCTCCCTATCACTACTAAAAATAAAAAGAACAGAAAAGACAGATTGACAGAAAGGCAGAAGAAGAAAAAAACAAAAACAAAAGAAGAATAAAAAGCTTCCAAGCTTATAATAAAGGAGGTTTTCCTCACTTGGTTAATAAAAAATAATTCCTTGCCAAGTTTCCAGGGTTCATTTTATCATTTAATTTCACACAAAGCAGACCTTAACTTTGCATAAATTCCATAATTTCTAGCCTACAGCTAGAAGAAATAGGACCCCCTGCCAAACATCAGCCCAGAAAAGTCAAATTTGCCGAGTGTCAGCATGAACAACAGAGCTGAAGGTTAATATTTAATCTGGCCTCTCCTCTGATCCCTAAAATCATGTGGATAAGGAGAAGTTACTTTGAAATTGCTGAAAGCAAGACTTCATTCACCATGAAATGAAACGGAAGTTATGCTGGAAGAAGAGGAAATGAAGAAGCCATGAAAAATTTGTTGATGGCTGAATAAATTTTTTTGTGCTAGCAACATATTAAACAGAACTACTGATTTGAGAGCATGAAGATTCTACTTACTCTTGTCTTTTCACAGGAATAAGCCCTTCAAAGATTTTGTTTCCTGAGTGTTTATGCTGAGTTACAGAGTCCTTCCACCAAAGGAAGGGGAAACCTAGATAGAAGGCGTGAAGAAAGTCATGGAAATGCTGTGTTGGCTAATATCAACCTCAAATGTTTGGTTCGCTATAGGAAAGTATCTGAATATTTTTGTCTTCCTTGTAAATATTTAGGTTACTAAACCACTTTTTTTCACAGTATCTGTTCCCTCATCAATTCTGTCATTTTCCCTGGGTCTCCTTATCGGGGAGCTTTCCTCCCTTCTTTGCAGGAGGGTTTCAATGCCTGATTGCCATTCTTATATGTTGTCACAAAAGTATACAGTAGTCAAATCTGTTTACAACAGTTCCATGTATTGGAACCAAAGGCTCCTTAAATTGTAAATTATTTCCCTGTTTCTGCACAAAACATGCCCCATACAAACTGAAGTACCAAGATGCTTTGTTCAGAAAGTGAGGCCATCAAGATGGTGACATAGGTCATTCCCAACTTCAGTCCCCCTCACAAGACAAACCAGCAACTATCCGTAGATAAGACATCACTGTGATGGGCAGCAGATCTTGTCCTATAGCACTGCAGGGGCAAGGCACCAAGCTAGCAGTCCTACCCAACTGCTGAGTGCAGCCTCTGAGGCTGCATAATGAAGCAGTCTGAGAGCGATCCTGCCTCCAATACTGCCAAGCCACAGAGCCCAGCCCACAGCTCTACACAGTAGGAGAGCCCAGCCTAGGTTGTGCCCAATTGCTGAAAGCAGCCTACAGCCTCCCCCAGGGAGGAAGCTTGGCCAGTGACCCTGTTCAATTGTGGAGTGTAGCCTGCAGCCCCACTCAGGAAGACAGCAACCCCACCTGACCACAGAGCACAGTCACTAGCTCTCAGTTGCAGGATTCAGCTGGAAGTCCTGCCTGACAAGAGAACCTGGCCAGTGACCTTTCTCAATAGCCAGCTGTGTACCTGTCAGCACAGTCTGCATCTCCTGCCTGATCTCGGAGCGCAGCCTGACTCCTTGTCTGGCCTCCAAGCCGTGCCTCTGGCCCCACCTGAACAGAGACTATACAGAGGCACCACCAGCACTATCAGCTCAGGGATCACAACCTGAAATTCCACCTGACCAGGAGCAAGTGCAGAGCCAAGCCAGTAGCCCTGTCCAATTGACGAATCCAACTAGTGGCACCACGCTACTATGGAACAAATCCAGCAAACTTGCCCATCTAGAGGTGATTGCAGAGCCCAGCTAGTGGCCCTAACTGACTGCAGAGCACAGCCAGCACCCCACCCAATTAGGTGACCTTGCTTGAATGCAGAGCCCAACCAGTGGCACCCACTGACTTGAGAGCCTGGGCAATGGTTTTGTACAAATAGAGTCTCCAATAGCAAGCTCTGCCTGCCCAAGAACACTACTAGCTGACCTATCTAGAACCCAAAGCTGAACCAACTGTCAAAAGACTGTCCCTGCTAAAGTGAATCTATGAAGTCTACAAGAGTCTTAATCAAATATATAGATACCAACACAAGCATATGAAAAAATTCAACATACATTCATAATAAAAAAAAACTTCCATGAATTCAGTATAGAAGGGATGTACCTCAACATAATAAAGCCATAGAAAACAAGCACACAGCTAATATCATATTCAGTGGTGAAAGACTGAGAGCTTTTTCTCTAAGATCAGGAATAAGACAAGGGTGCCCACTTTCACTATTCCTAAACAACATACAACTGGAAGTTCTAGCCAGAATGATTAGGCAAGAAAAAGAAGTAAAAGGCATCCATATTAGATAGGAAAAATAAAATTATCTGTGTTTGCAGGTGACATGATCTTATATAGAAAATCCTAAAGACTCCACAAGAAAAGAACAGTTAGAACTAATCGGTGAAGACAATAAAGTTGCAGGATGCAAAATAAACATACAAAAATCAGTTGTGTTTCCTATTAGTGAGAATGTAAATTAATGCAGCCATTATGTAAAACAGTAGGGAAGTTCCTCAAAAAATTAAGAAAGAACTACCACATGACCCAGCGATTTCTATTCTGGGTATGTACCTGAAAAATATGAAAACACTATTCATAAAGATATATTACCTCTGTTTATTGCAGCATTATTTACAATAGCCAATGCATGAAAACAATCTAAATGTCTACTGATGAGTGATTAGACAAAAAAGACATGGTATATATACAATGGAATACTACTCAGTCATTAAAAAATATGAAATATTGTCATTTTCAATGACAGGTATGGATTTTGAGAGTATAATGCTAAGTAGAATAAGTCAGATTCAAAAGGACAACAACTGTATGATTTCATTCATATGTGGAATATAAGACAAAAAGTAGCAAACAAAAACAAACTCATAGATACAGGCAACAGAATGGTGGTTAACAGACCAGTGTGCTGAAACAAACAAAAAAATGGCCTAAAAGAAAGAACAGATCAAAGCTCCCAAAAAAATATACAACCAAGCTATGAAGAGATAGCCAACCTCTCAGATGCACAGTTCAAAACACTGGTAATCAGGATGCTCACAGAAATGGTTGAGTATGGTCGCAAAATAGAGGAAAACGTAAAGGCTATGAAAAGTGAATTAAAGGAAAATGTGCAGGGAACCAAAAGTGAAGGGAAGGAAACTCGGACTCACATCAATGGTTTGGAGCAGAAGGAAGAAATAAACATTCAGCCAGAACAGAATGAAGAAACAAGAATTCAAAAAAATTAGGAGAGGCTTAGGAACCTCCAGGACTACCTTAAACATTCCAACATCCAAATCATACGGGTGCCAGAAGGAGAAAAATAAAAGCAAAAAATTGAAAATTTATTTGAAAAAATAATGAAGGAGAACTTCCCCAATCTGGCAAAGGAAATAGACTTCCAGGAAGTCCAGGAAGCTCAGAGAGTCCCAAAGAAGTTGGACCCAAGGAAGCACACACCAAGGCATATCATAATTACATTACCCAAGAGTAAAAATAAGGAAAGAATTTTAAAAGCAGCAAGAGAAAAGGAGAGAGTTACCTACAAAAGAGTTCCCATAAGACTATCAGCTAATTTCTCAAAAGAAACCTTACAGACAAGAAGGGGTTGGCAAGAAGTATTCCAAGTCATGAAGGGCAAGATTGCTCTACCCAGCAAAGCTATCATTTAGAATGGAAGAGTAGATAAAGTGCTTTCCAGATAAGGTCAAGTTAAAGGAGTTCATCCTAACCAAGCTCTTATTATATGAAATGTTAAAGGAACCTATCTAAGAAAAAGAAGATCAAAACTATGAACAGTAAAATGACAACAAACTCATAACTATCAACAACCAAAACTAAAAAAAAAAAAACAAAAATGAACTAAGCAAACAACTAGAACAGGAACAGAATCACTTAACTGGAGATCACGTGGAAGGCTATCAGTGGGGGAGGGGAGGGAGTAATGGGGGAAAAGTACAGGGAATAAGTAGCATAAATGGTAGGTACAAAATAGACAGGGGGAGGTTCAGAATAGTATAGGAAATGGAGAAGCCAAAGAACTTATATGTACAACCCATGGACATGAACTAAGGTGGGGGAATGCAAGTGGGAGGGGGTGTACACGGTGGAGGGGAATAAAGGAGTGAAAATGAGGGGAAAAAAGAATGGTGGTTAACAGAGAAAAAGGGGGTATTATGCTATGTGAAATAAGACAGACAGAGAAAATACTACATGATCTCACTTATATGTAGAATCTAAAACAAGAATCTCATAGATAGAGAACAGACTGGTGGTTGCCAGGGGTGGGGGTGGGGTCAGGGTAGAGATAAAGGGTTAAGGTAGTCAAAGGGTACAAACGTCCAGTTATGAGATGATTGCATTCTGGGGATGTAATGTATAGCATAGTAAACAATATTATGTTCTACATTTGAAAGTTGCTAAGAGAGTAGATTTTAAAAGTTCTTACCAGAAAAATAATATATAACTATGTCAAGTGATAAGTGTGTTGACTAACCTTATTGTAATAATCATTTTGCAATATATACATATGTCAAATCATTACCTTAAAATTATACAATGAGCTATGTCCATTATATCCCTTAAAATGTCAATTATATACCTTAAAATTATACAGTGTTATATGTCAGTTATATCCTAATTAGGCTAGGGGTAGGGGTTGTTTCTTCCACCCAATTTTACAATTCAAAATGACAAGTTATGCAAGAAAGAGTATTCATTTTGGCTTTAAAGAATAAAGTAGTTTTGGGGTACCTAATCAAATACCTGCTAAGACAGGAAAAGGAGGCAGGTCAAAATGTGTATGCAATAATTCTTTAAGAGTAAATTCCATTTTTAATCGAATATCTAACTCAAAAAAATCATATGCTAGTACCTAACGTCTACTCTAAAAGACGTTGGACTAAATACATTTTTAAACCATTTTTTCTAATTTCCTTCAAAGCATTTCCATCTAAGATGGGAGTATCAGACAGAGGGGGAAATATATTTAATTACTCTTCTGATATTGGTACTTTGAAGTCTCTCAGCTTTTTGATATCCCATAATATTTTATTGTCTCAGCAGGTTTACATTTTACAGAATATTTTCTGCCTCTCCTTCAGAGTTGTTATGAAATCTTTGCCATTAGCCTGTTAATTTTAAGGTTAATTAGAGATCACATCTTTCTGAGGATCTGGCAAAATGCACATGTGTTACCAGGGCAACAAGCCCACAGATTGTTATATGTACATACAGCATCTTGAGGCCATTGCAGGGGGCAGGGCTAGGGAGGGAGTAGAGAATTCGACCACTCAGTTTCCACAGCTCTGAGTTCATTTGAGTCTAATTTGATCTATAGAGTACTAGATAAATACTGAAAGGAAAATTAAATTAAAGCTATAATTACAGTAGTTTAATTACATAGTTCAGTTCAAAAATATGAATCAGAACCTTGCAGTAATGGTTGCATCATGTCCGCATTTTCTAGTTATAAAAGCATGCACTTGTGTGCCTTGAGGGTACGGACCATTTTGAACCAATTTTTCTACCCCCAAATCCCTCCCAGAACCAGGCACTAAATAAGTATTCAATATATATTTGCTCCCACAAGTACACAAAGAAAGCCTTCTAAGGCTGATCTCTAGCAGAATGTACAGGGAATGTGAAGTCAGAAAAAAGTATTAGGTACAAGGTGGTAACTAACCACAGACTGTGAAGGCAGATTTCCCAGCTCATAATAACCCCCCTGGGGCTATTTCTGGGGAATGCCTACCAGTCACCTATTCCCTTCTTTTGGACAACACCTGAATTACATAATCTGCATGGGATCTAACATCATTTCTGTGGCCACACAGTACTTGTTGAAACATAATTCTATAACAGAAATCAGAATCCATCCCTAGGAGTTTTCAAATTAGAAAAGAAGGGACAGGCTTTTTCTGACCTTCACTTCTTGACAGTGAAAAAGAATAAAATCAACAACCACAGAGAAACAAAGACAAAAGTTGAGAGAAAGTTAGTGGTATAGCTTCTGGTTCTGAATATCTTCAGTTACACTCTTGCCCTTCCGATTTTATGAACCAATGCATTACCTCTTGCCCTAATTAATTCAAATTGCGTTTCTATCAAGTGTCTTCAAAGTAGCTCTCACTTATAAAATGAGTGTTTCCTCCTTACTGAGAAGATGGATCACTTGTGTGTCTCCCCAAAGGAAAAAGGTCTCAGGTTTCCAGAAGGAGTGTGATGAGAGTGGGTATTGCATTTGGAAAAATCACCTGTTGTTGCTTGATTGCAACATGTTCTCTTTCTGAGAATAAACACTCCAGTGAAAACCAGATATCATCACTATAAACCATGCATGCACACACACACACCCTTTAAGAAAGCACATGGATAATTTCTTCCTCAAAAAAGTCAGTCTGAGGCCTGGCCAGGTGGCTAAATTGGTTGTGTTACAGAATAGACGGGGGACGGGGTGAATGATACGAAAGACCCCCCTTTTTTCTCCTGGGGGTCCCTCCCCCTTACCAGTTTCACTTTGCCCGCTGCCAGAGGAAAGACATAAAAGGAAAGGAATTATTATTTATTTGGAAGCTGTACAGACTAAAGTTCTTTAGAATACGCACAAACACACACAATCCTTCCCTCTCCCTCTGCCCCATCTGGGGCACCGTATCTCACACAGGTTCCCGGTACCATCCACGTGGCAAAAAGGAGCACTTCCAAAGCCACAGAGGTCTAGACTCTCACCCAGGCCATGTGGTCCCAAAATGGCTGCCCCGCCTGGGTTTAAATCCCAGCGCCAAACTTTCTCTGCAGCCTCATTTCCAGCTCCTCCCACAATTGGCCACAGCTGCCAGCATTCAGGGCAGGTGTGGCCCTTTGGTGTGGAGCCAATTATCTCCAAGCTCTTCTGGACCCCATTACAAATGTCTCTTTGGGGGCCCCCCTCTTGGCTGCACCCTGTTACTGTTGGAATGTCATCCCATACACCAAAAGGTTCCAGGCTCAATCCCTGGTCAGAGCACATACCTAGGTTGTGGGTTTGATCCCTGATTAGGTAGGCAACTGGTAAATGTTTCTCTTTCACATGGATGTTTCTTTCTCTCTCTCTCTCTCTCTCTCTCTCTCTCTCTCTCTCTCTCTCTCTCTCTCCCTCCCTCCCTCTCTCTCTCCCTCCCTCTCCTTCCCCACTTCCTCTCTCTCTAAAATCAATAAACATATCCTCAGGTGAGGATTATTTTTAAAAATCCTCACTTTTTGCTATCTTTTCTTGCTTTCCTAGGAAAACTACGAGCCCATGGGGGCAGGCCAGAATATCTGTAGGCTAAATGGGCCCAATTATCTATCTTAAGCCTTAATGGCTATTCGCCAAACTGAGACATCAGGGCCTCCGTGAGTGAGGTCTTGGTTCTAGTCTACCTTCTTCACAGCACCGCCTCCACAGTGTGATCCCTCCCAACTCTCTGCAGCCTGGCTCTCCTTCACATCCCATCACTCTTTCCCCAAAGTTAATACAGGGTGAGGAAAGAGTAGGTTTACAGCTGTGAGTACACAAAACACAGAATTTCTTCTTGTATTATTGCTTATTAACTATTGTATTATTTTCTATTTGAACAAACATAATCCTGCTTCTGCCCTACCCAGTATATTAACGTTTCATATCTGTCAGGACCTCCATTTTTCCCTACCCCTTCTCCAGAAACTATGCTCTTTTACAGCTAGCTTTGATGATGTCAATTTTGCAACACTGATATACAATAAATTACTAACCCTCAAATTTAGGGAAAAATAAAGAAGCATTTTTTTTCCTTAACCAGAAGGCTCCCTGGAACATAACACTAAATAGGTAACTACCATTTACTAAAGGCCAAATACTACATACATACCCTGTAGTATTTCTCTCTTGACCTCATAACAGTCTTGGAAGATACAGATTTAACACCCACAGATGAGGAGATGAGGCCAGAGAGGTAAGCACAGTTCAATGGCTGCTCCGTCCCAGCGGCACTCTTCTCGGCACTCTGCATGCATGATTACCCCGTACCGTGTTTGCAAACCACTGACAAACAAGGTTTTAAGACTCTGTCTTATAAATAAGGAAATTGGGGCTTAGAACAATCAAATACTTTTCCCAGAGTCACACAACTATTAACTAGTAGAGCCAGGATGGAAGTGCAGGTCTCTCTCCCCCGGGAGCCCTTGCCCTTTCCACTGCTTCACGCTGCTATCCCGTGAACTGTATTTAATTGAACTGTTATATGTCCCCTTCATACATAAGTACAGAGTGATGGAGGTCTACATGTCACAACTCTTGACTTTTCATCTTTCTTTTATGCCATGATAGTCTATTTTCATGGGGTGGGAGACAGAGTTTATTTTTTAAATTAAGCTTCATGTGGACTTTCAACTCTTTTATTCTAAAAGGAAATTTTGGTAAAGGTAAGGATGGGAGAGACATACTAAATGTCCATTAATTTCAGAGTTATAACTCCTTAGTTATCTGGTTTGTGTTGTAATAAAATGCATGCTTTTCACAACTTAAGCTACCTAAAATCATCTAATCATCTCATCATCTAATTTCAAAGGAAATTTACCTGTTTGTCACTCAAATAAATTAAAATAGTCCCAGTGCATGTCCTAAGCCATGCATGCAATATGTCTGTTTTATGATATCAACTGCAGTTGAGTTTTTTGGTGTTACTAGCACCACACCAATTTTAATTTTAACTTAAAATTAAAGTTGGATTCCAAATTTTTCTACACTGCCTTCAAAGAATTACACATGATGTAACAATGAAAAAAAAGATTTTTTTAATGTAGAAGATAGTTACACACCAGAACCACAATTTAAGAAAGTAAGTAGTTCTAACTTTTCCAGAATTTATCACGGAACAACCAAAGATAGGAGAGGTTTCTGTGCATCACCAAACACAAAATGCCAAAACTGATTCAGAACAATCTTAAGATTCTGGATATGAAAAAGAATTAGTATCACACTTAAATGGTAATATAAAAATACAAAATAGGTATTGTTACTATTGATGGTTAATTAAAAAATCAAATGGGTGGGGAAGAAGGATGTAAAAATATCAACCATTTCCATAGTCTTGCAGAAATGAGGATAGTACTATATGTCAAAAATTTCTTCTAATTGTGATAGTTGTAATTTTTTTCATTTTCTTCTCTTTTTCCTCATCTTTTATCAAAGGCATATTGTTTGTTTTCACTTCATAACTTTTCCCAGTAATTTTTTAAATTTTGTTTATATTTTTCCATTATCATTTAGTCCCATTATAGATAGCTCCCTTCCCCGCCCCGCAATCACCACACTGTTGTCCATGTCCATGAGTCCATTTTCCTTTTTGCTTAATCCCTCCAACCCTGCACCTCCCCACCCCCATTGGCTGTCATCCTGCTCTCTATCTATAAGTCTGTTTCTATTTTGCTTGTTAGTTCGGTTTGTTCCTCAGATTCCGCATATGGATGAAATCATATTGTATTTGTCTCTCTGACTGGCTTATTTCACTTAGCATTATGTTCTCCAGGTCCATCCATGCTGTCATAAAGGGTAAAAAATTATTCTTCTTTATGGCCAAGTGGTATTCCATTGTGTCATCATTCCACAGTTGTATTATCCACTCATCTACTGAGGGACACTGGGGCTTCTTCCACATCTTGGCTACTGTAAATGTAGCTGCAATGAATATAGTAGGTGCTTACGTTCTTTCAAATTAGTGTTTTGGGTTCCTTCAGATATATTCCCAAAAGTGGGATCACTGGGTCAAAAGGCAGATCCATTTTTAATTTGTTGAGATATCTCCATACTGCTTCCCACAGTGGCTGCACCAGTCTGCATTCCCAATAACAGTGCAGAAGGGTTCCCCTTCTCTACAGCTTTACCAGCCCTTCTTTGTTGATTTATTAATGATAGTTATTCTGATCAGTGTGAGGTGATATCTCATTGTGGTTTTAATTTACATTCCTCTGATAATTAGTGATGTTGAGCATCTTTTCATATGTCTATTGACCATCTGTATGTCCTCTTTGGACAAGTGTCTATTCAGGTCCTTTGTCCATTTTTTTAATTGGGTTGCCTGGGGGGAGTTTTTCGGTGTTGAGTTTTCTAAGTTCTTTATAAATTTTGGATATTAATCCCTTATCAGATGTATCGGCAAATATGTTCTTCAATTCTATGGGTTGTCTTTTTATTTTCTTGATGATTTCCTTTGCTGTGCAAAAGTTTTTTAGTTTGATGAAATCCCATTTGTTTATTTTTCTCTTTTGTTTCCCTTGCCTGAGGAGATATATCTGATAAAATATTGCTATGAACAATGCCCAAGACTTTACTGCCTATGATTTCTTCTACGATTTATATGGTTTCAGGTCTAACGTTTAAGTCTTTAATCATTTTTAATTTATTCTTGTGTGTGGTCTAAGAAGGTGGTCTGGTTTTTAGGTCTTCATTTTTCTGTGTGTATCTGCCCAATTTTCCCAACACCATTTACTGAATAAACTACCTTTTGCCCATTGTATGTGCTTGCTTTCTCTGTTGAATATTAATTGATTGTAAAGGTGTGGATTTATTTGTGGGCTCTTTATCCTGTTCTAATGATCTATATGTCTGTCTTTATGCCAGTACCATGCTGCTTTCATTACTATGGCTTTATTGTATAGTTTGATATTACATAGCATGATTCCTCTAACTGTTCTTTCTTGGGATCACTATTGCTATGCATGCCATTGTGTTGTTCCATATAAGTTTTCGAAATATTTCTTCTAGTTCTGTGAAATATGTCATTGGAATCTTGGGAGGAATTGCATTGAATGTATAGATTGTTTGGGGTAGTGTGGACATTTTAATGATGTTAATTCTTCCTACCCATGAACATGATATCCACTTATTTGTATCTTTTTCAATCTTTCTTCAGTGTCTTATAATTTTCTGAATACAGGTCTTTTACATCCTTGGTTAGGTTAGTTACTAGGTATTTTTTTCTTTTTGAAGCAACCATGAATGGGATTGTTTTCTTTATTTCCCTTTCTGTTAGTTCATTATTGGCATATAAAATGTAACTGATTCCAATAGTGTTTGTGTCTCCCCTTGGTCAGTTTTACCAGAGGTTTTCTATGTTATATCATTCAAAAATGCCCCTAGTTTTAAATAATAAATAGTATTTTTTGTTTAAAAAAGTACAACTGATTTCTGGATATTAATTTTGTATCCTGATACTTTGCTGAATTCATTTATCAGTTGTAGTAGTTTCTTGGTGGAATCTTTGGTGTTCTCTATGTACAGTATCATGTCATCTGCAAATAAAGACATTTTTACTTCTTCCTTTCTAATTTGGATGCCTTTTATTTCTTCTTGTCTGAGTGCCATGGCTATGACTTCCAGTATTATGTTGAATAAGAAAGGTGAAAATGGACAGCCCTGTGTTGTTTCCAATCATAAGGGGAATACTTGTAGTTTTGTTTTTTGAGTGTGACACTCTCAATGGGTTTGTCATATATAGCCTTTGTTATGTTTAACCGTGTTCCCTCTATTCCCACTTTGCTAAGAGTTTTTATCATAAATGGGTGCTGGATTTTATCCAATGCTTTTCTGCATCTACTGATATTATCACGTGTTTTTTACCCTTCATTTTGTTTATGTGGTGAATCACATTTATTGATTTGCAAATATTGTACCATTGTAACAGGGTGCAGCTGGGAGGAGGGCCCCTTAGAGGGAGATAATTGGCCCCACACTAAAGGGTTACACCTGCCCCGAATGCTGGCAGCTGTGGCCAATTGTGGGAGGAGCCAGAAATGAAACTCTGGGATTTAAACCCAGGCTGAACGCTGCTTGAGCGGCTTTTCGGGCTTGTACCGCAGGGCTTTTTGGGTCCTTTGGGAGCTTCTTGGGTCTGTCTCCGGCTCTCCTTTCTGGGCGCTTCCTGCTCCACACTGCTTGAGGGCTCTCTTGAGTGGCTCTTCTCGGGACCACACTGCTTGAGAGATCTCTTCAGGTCTCTCTCAGTCTCTCTCTCTCTTCGGGACCACACGGCTTGAGCGTCTCTACCACACTGCTTGGGACCATGCGGCTTGGGTGAGAGTCAGGGTCACGTGAATGGTTCTGGGAGCCTGTGTAAAATACAGTACCCCAGACTGGGCAGTGGGAGAGGGAAGGACTGTGTGTGTGTAAATAAACAATTCCTTTTTAATTCTTTTCCTTTTGAATCTTTCCTTTGGCGGCGGGCAAAACGAACCTGGTAAGGGGGAGAAACCCCCAGGTACAGAAAAAGGGGGGTCTTTCATCCAGCCCTCCCATTTGTTCTGTAACATCATCCTTGCATTTCCAGAGTAAATCCCACTTGATTCATGGTATATGACCTTTCTGATGCATTGCTACATTCAATTTGCTAATATTTTATTGAGAATTTAGCACCTATGTTCATCAGGAATATTGGCCTACAGTTTTTTCTTTTTTTGTAGTGTCTTTATCTGGTTTCGGAATTAGGATAATGCTGGCCTTGTAAAATGAACTTGGGAGCCTTCCTTCCTCTTAAATTTTTTAAATAGTTTAAGGAGAAGTCTTAGTTCTTCTCAGAATGTTTGATAAAATTCACCTGTGCAGCCAACCAGTCCAGGGCTTTTGTTTGTTGGAAGTTTTTTGATTACTGCTTCAATTTCACTAGGTGTCATCTGTCTATTCAGATTCTCTGGTTCTTCCTGATTTAGGTTTGGAAGACTGTATGTTTCTAGGAATTTATTTGTTTCGTCCAGGTTGTCCAGTCTATTGGCATGTAATTGTTCATAATATTTTTTTACAATCCTTTGTATTTCTTTGGTGTCAGTTGTTAACTCTCCTTTTTTATTTCTGCTTTTATTGATTTGGGTCTTGTCTCTCTTTTTCTTGATGAGTCTGGTCAAAGGCTTGTCAATCTTGTTTGTCTTTTCAAAGAACCAGCTTTTGGATTCATTGATCTTTTGTATCATTTTTTTAGATCCTATTTTGTTAATTTCTGCTCTGATCTTTATTATTTCCTTCCTTCTACTACTCTGGGCTTTGTTTATTGTTCTTTTTCAACTTCCTTTAAGTGTAAAGTTAGATTGTTTAGTTGAGTTTTTGTTTTGTTTTGTTTTTTGAGATAGGCCTGTAATGCTATGAATTTCCCTCTTAGGATCATTTTCTCTGTGCCCCATAGATATTGAATTGTTGAGTTCTCATTTTCATTTGTTCCAGGAAATCTTTTGACTTCTTCCCTGATCTTGTTGTTGACCCATTCATTGTTTAATAACATTATTTAGCTTCCATGTGTTTGTGTGTTTTTCAGTGCTCTTCTTGTGATTGATTTTTTTGTGTTGGCCCTTTAAGAGGCTCTCTGCATCTCTAGCCATATTGTTATTTGAGTTCCTTTCCCAGTTCTGGTGCCGTAGGCTGGGGATCCCAGCTTGGGGTTTAGACTCCAACACTTCTCAGGGAGAGCCCAGGTTTCTGAAATATCCCTCCAGAACTTCAGCTTCCACCCATGGGTGTCCAGCCAGCCCTCTCGCGCCTCCTCTGTAGTACATACCAGTGTCATGGTGATGTGGCTTCTTCCACCTTGTCTGTGGTTAAGGCATCTCTCCAGCTAGTGTTCAGCTGGTTATTCCAGATGATTTTTCTTGAATTTACTTGTAATTCCAGTCCAGTCCTGGGAGGAGGTTTGCGCAGCTTCCACCTAATCTTCTGCCATCTTGGGTCCCTTCACTTCATAATTTTATTAGTCCACATGTTATAGAATATCAAGGCAGGATTGTGATAAAACTAGAGGAAAAATGCTATGTGTTAAAAACACTGGACATGGATGCAAAGACCAGTAAGATTTCATATTATCTTGTTTTTAGAGAAGGAGTGCATCAGTTCAAGAGTTGTTGCATTAAGTTAGGTCGTAGCATTTGGTTGTTGCTATTGTTGATCTTGTTTGTAAGTTGCACAGCCAAGGAGAAACTTTAGAGGCATTTCTTATGCTTTGGGATCATTAGTACATTTTTTTAATTACTTTATTGTTATTCAATTACAGTTGTCTACATTAGCAAGGCAGGGATGTGGAATCATTAGTGCATTTTAAAGCTCTTCTTATGTTTTGAAACTTTGCTATGTGCTGAGTCCATGCCAGCAACTCATTTTCCTAGTTTTTCCTGCAAACAGGGTACAGGCAGAATTTAGCTATAACACTCAGAATCACTATTGCAAACCTTCACTTCAAATACAATGGGAAGAAACAGGCATCTCATAGAATGTTGCAATAAGATGAGAGCAGCCACATCCCACTGTCAGAAGTAGCATTGACAGAGGTTCGGTGACAGCCTTCATAGTATCTGTGGCAGCCAAAGGGTCTCTAAGAGAGCAGCCCTACATCATATGGGTGTTGTTCCCAACTGTGTAGCATCCAAGCTATTCTGTGAGTACCTAATACCATCAATAAATTGTTTTTCTGCTGAAATTATCTGTGTCCTTACATGGCATCCTAAATAATACAGAGCCTAAGGCAAAAGCCGATGTGCTGCTGATGTGCTACTGATTTATTATTTGTGCCCTTATAAAATTAATATGATGGCAACTTCTTAGCTTCTTAAAAAGGGAGAGCTTTAAAAAAGGTTAGCTTTCCTCCACCTATATATTGAAACTACACACACAGCCCACGCAGGAGCTCCCCAGCCTATAGGTGCTGTGCAGTAACCCCCAGGACTGACATTCCCTTTAGAAGGACCAGTGTTTAAGTAGCTTGCAGAGCCCTGAACTTGGTATTGTGCCACTGCCTTTGTGTAACCCACTGTTACTGACCTAGCAATAAGATAAGAATTTTTCCTACCCTTCTTTGTACCCACACCATCCATTTAAATGTATTTTTATTAAGAAAAGTGTTAAGATATTATCATATTTGATTTTTAAATATTTGTAAATTTTACCCCAAAAATAGTTTACAGAAGTATCAGACCATATATCAGGTAAGTAACAAATACTCTAGCTCATGACCCTTAATACCCAGGGCACGAATAAAATTCTGAACAATAGAGTAAATTTCTTTCAGTTAAGAGCACTGTATTTTTCTCCCCATGGGAAACAGATTTGTATGGTGTTTCACAAGCCAAGAAATTTTGAGTGGAATGGGTATAATAAAACTTCATTTAAAATCAAATTTACACATGGAAACCCTTGGACTTTCTTTGGATTAACACGGGTATAATATCAGACAAGAGAGTTCACTGGGCTATAATTTTAAGACTCTTCAATGCCTTTGGCAGATATCAAATAATAGCCTATTTAAAAGCAATTCTACTTACTTGAATCAAGGGATGAACTCAAAAATAACATAACTGCAACCTCTGGAAAAAGACTTTTAAAATGCTATCCTTTACTAGGACATAGTACTCAAAAAAGAAATAAAAATCCAATTCTATAAAACATAACCTAAATCAACATAAAACTCTTCTAAGCTGAAAAGTTACAGAGGACAGAGAGGGTGGGGGAGAGGAGGGGGAGGGAGAGAGAAGAGTGGAAACAAAGGAAGGTAAAAGGGAAAGAAGGATGAAGAGAGGGAGGTAGGAAGGGAGAGAGGAAGGAGAGAGAAAGGGAAAGAGGGAAATCCTGAAGTGATATGACCTAAGCAGCTCCTCAAATACAATAAAGAACAGTTACTTAGTAAAAAAGCATTTATTAAAGTACCTCAGAATGAATATATAGAACTGTATAAAATATTTGTATTGCATATTATATAAAAGATACAGGCTCTGACATGAATTTTACTATCCAATGGAAGGGATAAATACAAGGGCACATACTTCAATAAAAGCACATGTGTGTGGGTGTATCTGTCTGTCTGTCTCCAAAGTGAAGCTTCCCACCCCCGGTTCTTCAAAACTCCACCCCTGAAAAGGGAATGACCAGTGAGGATAATGTTCTTGCAGCCCTCATGAGTTGTTCACCTTAAAGTTGGTCCTCGCAGCCACACACGCGCCTGTGAGGACAGCTATGCCCTGAACTACTGCTCACTCTCTCGCTGCCTGGAAATTCCTGAACAGAGCATTCTCAGGAGCTGCTACTCCATCCCCAGGGACCCTCATTCTAGCTGAATAGGTGGCAGACCATACTTCCAGTTGAGCCCATTCATTTATTCTCCACAAATTTACTACACTTAATTGTATAAAGAATCATAATTTACTGGAGCTTGGTTAATTAAAGGAAATTCAGATGTAGATGTTGAAATAAATTGAATCCTAAACATGACTATCCCCGTGGTACAAGGAAAAGGCAAACAAAATGTCACCTGCACATCAAGTGCTCAGTTCTTCATCTTGCTCCCTTGTTGTATGGTCTGTGTTATTCTCTCTTAGAGAGTTGTTCTAACCTCTTTATTATAAAATAAAATGCAGGATGCAGATACAGAAAGCTACGTAAGACACTACTCTTAAAGTCACCGTTCAAGTCAAAAAAATGAAAACTTTGCCAGTGATCTCAGGAGCCCCTTCATGTGCTCTGTACGTAACTCAAACCCCTTTCCCCACCCAAAAAAGTAGCCACTCTCCTGATTTGTACAGCAATCGTTACCTCACCGCTCTTGATGGTTCTGCCTCCCAAATGTATATCCCAAGATGCTACAATTCATTCTTATACATCAAAATGTATTGTCATTAGTCTCTTTAATCTACATGTGCTCCCCACCCCCACTTTTTTCCTTTACAATTGCTGTGTGAAGAACTCGGGGTACTTGACTAGTCTAGTTTGCAATTTGGAGTTTGCTGATTGCACATTTATGGTGAAGTTCAAAATATTCCTCTGTTCTCCAGTTTCTAGAAATTGGCAGCTGGATCAAGAGGCATGATGAGATTCGAGTTCAATGCCTTTGGCAAGCCTATAGATGTATTTTTTTCAGGCAAAACATAATGTCTAGTCATCTCTTTTTATTATGACAGAATCAGCTATGGAGGCTCACATCATGTTGGAAGCGGCCCTTTCTCCAAAGTCATTTCTCCTTGGTGTTTTTTGTGCAAAATGTCGTTTCAAAACCACATCTTCTGTGTTACATATATACAGTGGAGTACATACAATTGAAATCTTACCATTTGTGACAACATAGAGGGCCTTATGCTAAATGTAGTAAGTCAGACAAAGACAAATACCACATAATTTCATTTATGTGTAGAATCTAAAAAACAAAATAAAACAGAAACAGACTCATAGATACAGAGAACAATTTGATGGGGGAAAAGGCAAAGGGATTAAGAAGTACAAATTGGCAGTTACAAAGTGGTCATAGGAACATGCAAATATGGTCAATAATATCATAAAACTGTATGGTATCAAATGAGTACCAGACTTATCAGGGAGATGACTCATAAGTTATAAAGATGTCTAACTGCTATGCTGTACCCTGAAACTCATATAACATTGAATGTCAACTGTAATTTTAAAATAAAAAAATAAAAACCACATCTTCAGCATCAGGATATGCATTACTGCTGAACCGATCAGTATTTCTAGACCTTATCTCAATCTTGCTATCTCTCCATATTTTTGAGTTCGCACTGACACTTTCAATCCAGGAGTATAGAGTTTTGCTTTATTTTGTTGTTTACTTCATCTTTTCTATATTTCTGTGTGCCCGCTCCTCCACACAGAGTATCCTGATCCTCAAGGACATAGGGCATAACAGAATTAGAATATCCTACAATTACTCATTTATTTTATTCCAGATTGCATACACAATAGTCTCAAAGTACTAGGACCAACTATCGCAAAGATTGTTAAAATGTTTTCTCTCACTCATCTTTATAGGTATATATTATCTACAGTGTGAGTATATATACCCAGTGCACATTGCACTCTTCCCTTTTAACCTTTATTTAGTATTAGTTCTACAGTAAACCAAGTTTAACCCTCACCACCCACCCTCATGTCAATGTCTATTCATTTTGGCTTCTGAAGCAGAAATCTTCAGTAGCTTTCTCAAGAATTCATGTGGAATAAAGGAACTCAGAGTTCTTGCATGTTAATAATACTTTGTACCTTTTATACTTAGAAGTCAGTTGCCCTGAATATAAAATCCTTAGCTCAGTTTTTTTTTCCCTTTGGATATTTTAAATATGTTATTCTACTTTCTCTGACATAGCTATTATTTTTGAAAATATGATACTAATCTAATTGTACCCTTTATTAGCCATTTGCTGGTTTTGCTTCAAAGCACAAAGATTTTGCTTTATTTTATTTAAGGTCCAGTGACTTTACTAGAATATGTTTTGGTATTGGTTATTTGGAATAAACATCCTCAAGTATATGGGCCACTCTTTTAATATGAAATCTCAAGTCTTTTTTTTTTCATTTCAAGACAGTTTTCTAGAATTATAGTTCTTAATAATTATTTTGTTCCTTTGCTTTGGTTTTCTTTTTCAGGGACTCCTATTATCTGTATGTCAGATCTTCTTCCTCATTTTTCTATCTGTCACTTTTTCTTCATTTTTTTCTTATCCTTTTAATATATTACTGTATTTGATTTACTAGTGTTTTTATTTCTTTTAGATTTTTAAACTATTTCTCTTTTATATCCCCTTTCCTTAAGGTACTAACTGTTGTGTTAATATGCCTTTGAATTCCTTCTAAATGTAGTCTTTATTTCTGAAAACAAAAAAAAATGGTTTCATTCCTAATTCTTACAAATGTTCTGTCACCACATCACCTCATTTCTTGTGTTTTCCAAATTCTGACTCTTTTATTCTTTCATGTCTCATTTCTTTTTTTAATATCATGTGTTGATATAGATGGATACGGTTTTACTGGATTCTGGGAGCATATCATTCTGATGTGCTTTTGTTTTTATAGAAATGTTATTCTGCTCCTTTCTCTTTTCCTTCCAATAACTTGTATGAAATTTGACCTTGATACTTTCTGGTAACTCATGTTATGTGAAATTAGTTTGCCCAAACCTTTACAAAGGAAAAAGTTTCAGCACAGCTTTTCTAACTTCCCAGAGAACCCTCCTCTGATGCTTCTTTGCAGTGTTCAGAAAGATGGTGACTTCCTTCATTACACTTCCCAGCTCTGTTCCTCTCCTCCTCCCTTTCCTCAACGTCCTGTTTTCTTGTCTCAATTGTCTCTATCCTGAATGACTTGTTTTGATTCTATTCCAAGAAGTTTCTCCTCAGAGTGAGGCGCTATTCCGGAGGAAAGCCTTTGCAGTCAGTTTCGGATCCTTTAGTGCTCACCTAGTCCCCTGCACTCACCCAATATTGGATTGGAAAAAACTGCTCTCAGTTTTAGCTGCTGTTCTCAAATTGGCCTGCTGTACTTTATAGTGAGTCCTGGGAGTTTTTGGTTCTCCTTTTCAGATTCTCTATTGCTTCCTCCTGCTCTCTTCCACATAGATGTTGATACTGTATAGGTCTTGGGTCAAGTGAGTTTTCCTCACTTACTGTCTTTTGTGTTTGTATGGATGACTGATCATCTAGTGTTGTGGTAAATATTTTCAATAGGTTTTTTGTTTTGCTCTCTAGATCCTCTATTTTTATGTGGGAGCTTAGAGATATTCACAACAATGCCTTTACTGGCCGCTATGTTCCCAGGATCACTTTTACGATTTTAACTTAGTTTTTGCCATTTGCCGCTGAGAGGGTATTGACTGGTATTGTACATTCCCCAATCATTTATCTCATTAAAAGCTAACTTAAATATGCTAACATTAAATCATCAAATTAAAAGAAAGTAGAATAAAAATATTTGTCAATGAGTATAGTTAAGTAGCACCCCAGTTGACTGATTCTAAGTAATTGTCTAAAAGTGAATGACATAAACTTTTTTGCTAGTTAAATTCTTTTCATTGTCTTTAGTCCTTTAGTGGGCTTCCCCATAAAAGAAAATTGCTAGCAGCAGATTTGCAAGTTTCTTTAGCATAAGACTCATGCCCTGGTTTTATTATCAATAGACTTGGGAATACAAATTCAAAGCATATTAGAATATTTCCTTTATACAACTGTTTATAGCAGTATTTCCATCTACTGATTAAACAAAAGGAAATAAACTGAAACCTCACTCGAATGCTATCCCCAGAGTCAATGCTACAGGTGAAACAACTTTAAAAGTATTCACTAATTAAACCTCCTCAAGTCAGATTCAAAATTATGTTAAGCTATGGTATATAATAAGTTTTTACTACAAAGTATGGACTGATTTTGAAAATTGTTAATAATATTAATGAGGGAATGCACATCCCACTGCTTATATTTTGATAAATTGTAATTTAAAGTTACTTGAAATAAGAAATTCAATTATTCTAAGGTAAAATGCTGCTGCTTGGCCTATCTCTTCTCATTAGGCAAAAAATGGCTACCATTGCTATCTGTAAGGGAAAACAGCTTGTCCAGTGAAAGTTTATAAGCTTCTATCATCTTAAAATCAGGATTATTTGAATAATATTGTTGGGTAAGATTGAGAACAGTTGACTCATAAACGTTGGTTTTATTAGTGAAAAAGTTTCATACTTGAAATAACTTAATTGCAATGACCACGAGATTAATCTGTTCACCAAGTATAAAAGTGGACTGTACACCAATTTCTCCTGTGCTTCCATTAGAAGGAGTTACTCAATAGTGACAGAGGGAATGACGACATAGTGCTCGGTCTCTGTCACAGCAGAATACTCCAAAGACCTCTGAAACTGCCCATGTCCTATTACGTCATCTCTCGCACCCTCCCCTCAGTCTTTGCAGTGGGGAGACACTGTATGGCCTCTTGTTAACTTTGCCCTTTTCGCTCAGGGCAAATGCTCACCTTTTTTAAGATCTTTGCTGAAACTACTGCAATAAAGCGCTTCCTACTGGGCCATCAAATCAAGATGTCTTGTGAAAAAGAAATGTTCAGAGCTCCTCATTCAAGTTTCATATTCAGTGTGCCATATACTAGACAATTTTTATTTTAGGTCTGCCCATTAAATTAAAAGTGAAAGGATAACAATGCAGAGAAGGAACTGAAACAATGGAAACTTTATAAAATGAGTGGCTTTTTCTCATATTTGGTTAAATAAAAAATATAAATCTTAATTCTTTTAAGAAAAGTACAGAAGGAAATGGGTTTAATAGCAAGGAAATGGTGCATTTTCATACCTGAGTTATTTTCTCTCATTTTACTGTATTGATTGATGTCAAAGATCTGATGGAAAACTTTAAAAAATAGACTTCTGATGTTATTAAATGAAAACTAATTTCTACCTCTGAATTTAGAACTGTGCCAAGCACACAGTAATGGCTCAGCTCTCTATATTATTACCACTGGCAAATTTATCTGCATGTACTTCTTACCTTTCCACCCTCCCATCTCAAGAAGGGAAGCATCCCAATCAACTTCACATTCCCTCTACTCCCACCAACTCAGGTTCTTGTGTCCTCACCGTCTTTTCTCTGCTGGCTGTTTCCTCTCTGGTATAAACCTAATTAGTACACTTCCAGGTTCTGCTTCTTATTTCCATTCTCTCTACCACCCTACCTCTTACCTTCCTTTCGAGGTCAACTGGCTGTGATTTCTCACCATCCATTCACTCCACAGCCCACCAAATTTAGTGGCCGGACAGAGAAAGAGGAGCCAGCAGTGCTGGATGCAATTCTGAAGCTGTATCCCTCCCACACCAGATGGCAACAAGGACTCCGTCTCTGGGTTAAGTGAGCACTGGAAGCTCCTGGCAGGCTGCAGCATGGCAATTACCAAGGATTTCACCTGCAGTGACTTGGAATGAATTACATGCTGAAGGGATGCAACGTCCTCTGTAATATCGTTGGCACTTGTGAGAAATGGAAGAAACAGTGATTGTAAGGTCTGGGAAATTTATTTGGTTGTTGTCGAGTGGTATTGATGCATTGAAGAGAGAAAATGACAAGTTCAATTCAGCCAAGTAGCCACTTGAGGTCAAATGTGGAAATCAGAAGGCTCCCTCCCTTCATGGAAATCTTCCTCTTCTACAGTCACAGGACAGCCCATGCTGCAAACCAGGCCTAGAACTTACTTGTAAGAGTAGAGAACTTCAGCTGAGCCTGAATTCCAGCCCCAGCAAGTCTTCTACACAATCCGGGAAGAAGTAGGACCCTTCCAAGGGATCTAAGGGGAGGGATACCTACCTGGGCACACTGAAGAACATTGAACTCTCAGCCTCCTCAGAGCACTCTGGACCTGCAGGAGAAGCCCATTCCCCCTTGCTAAAGGATGGTAGACCCCACTGCACTGCCTGAAGACCATGCAGAGGACTCGACTGAGGGAGGTGCTTCCTAAGACGATCCATGCCTGCCTCAAGATCTGGCCCATTTCTCCCCTCATCTGAATGTCTGTCATAACAATATGACTCGATCTTTAACACATTGTATGCGGCAAACGTATTTATACGTTTTACATTGACTGGTGGTGGAGTGCGGGACACGTGTAAATACATGTTTTGTAGACTAGCGTTACAACGCGGGTAACGTATAAATACGTTTATTTTTATACTTTTTTATTGCTCTAAAGGAATGCTAACATGCAGATATACGAATTCCAAAGGACAAAATTTGGGTCTCTAACACATACAATGGTGAATTATGTATGTATGTATGTTTTAACGATTATCACACAAAAAAAAACACTACTACAACTTCATTCTTTCTTTTTTTACACATTTTACGTACTTTTTTCCAAAATACTTTCAATAAATCGGAATTTTTACATATTTTATTAATTTTAATTTCCAGTGAGTTTTCCAGTATTTGTCTGTTTAAAATTTAAGAAAAATAATTCAGTATACATTTTATAGTAAATCACAAAAAGTTTCATTGAAAAAATATGTAAAACTAAAGTTATCATAATTTTACTGAATGTTGCCATTTGCGCAAAACATTAGCAAAAATGGCCCGCACCAACTGTTAGCGCGCAATAAAAGCTACCCACATACAATGTGTTTTTAAGATACATTATAAGTGAGGTGATAAAACATTAAACACTATGATACTTATTATTCAAATCTTTTTAAATCACAAAACAACTTTATATTTCCAATATATTCTCCATAGAGGAGGGACAAAAGTTGGTTTAAAGTGGTATGTGAAACTGAATTTACTCTTATATGATTATTTATTAATTATTGTATTATTTTCCACATGAACAACTGTAAACCTGCTTTTTCGCACCCTGAATGTATGTAAATGTATCTGGGGAGTGGAGAGGAGGACCTGATGTTGGAGAAGCGATCTAAGAGAACTTCACCCTTCCCCATAAGTTTTACTTTTTTTAAAGGGCAGTCTACTCATGTAATATAATTTAATTAATTTTTTAAGGAAAGAGATAAAATAATTTTTCTGGATATTCCTGTCCTACACACACAACTTTCTGAGGAGACGTGTCACTCCCACAGCCCCCATTCAGCACACGTTTAGTACGCCCCTGCCATACACTAACCCTAGTCAATCAGGGCCATAGAGGTCCTGCCAGGAACTGCTCCCGGCTCTGCTCCACACACTTGCTCTTTCTGCTAACTCATTATTTCTGCTCCTCTTAGCCCTATAACTGTGACTGGGCTTACAACGGAACCAACACCAGCACCAACACTTTCAATTATGCACAGTAATGATGCTTTAGAAGAGTAAAAGGCCAAGGTCCTTTGTCCTGATTCAAGAGGAAAACAGACGCTCTGGAGGATAGCGGCAGGTGTTATTCAGAAGCCAAACCCAAGCACTGAGAATCTCTTTATTACCTTTTCAATTCTATCCTCTATCCATTAAATTGAGCCCTGAAGGAACTTCGATTTTGCAATACTTCATTAGTTACAATGTGAACCTGCATGTCAGAACTATATTTTGTTTTTAAGTATTGTATAATTCGACTTTCTCAGAAATGTAATCTGTGTTTTCTTGCAGACTGATAAAGTGAACTCTGTGTCTCCTTTCTATGATGATAGGCCTGATGTGGGCAACCCCTACCTGTTCAGACGTACACAGCACCTGTCCCACAGCAGCTTTGCCCAAACTGAAAAAGAAAATATTGAATACTTCTCCCTCCAGTCAGTGATTGGCAGCTTCCCTGCCTCAAGGACACTATGTTGTCTTTAACTCAGTGAGCTCGGCACCATGCCGGCGCCCTCCGCCCTCCGCAGACACGCTTCCTCAGTGCTTGTGAAGCCACTGAGACAGCCAGAAAATGCTACGCCTTCTGTCCCCACCTCCCCTGCTGCCTAAAGCGCGTAAATCGGTAGGAATGTGTTGGGAGAAAGAAAGATTAAGGCAGGATTGAGAGGCAGAGCCTAGCTTTTAAAAAAATAATGAAATTTTCTGAGAAGAATCTTACTAAAATCCACGTGGGTTCAAATAATCCCGTAGGGAAATATCACAGGTGATAAGCTGAACACAATGACATTCTCCCTGGCTTCCCAGGAGCATTCCCTCCGTCTTGGTGTGGTTGCCAGAAATTGAAACAAGGGGGGAGAATTGTTAACTGCACACTTTTAAGGATTTGCTGAAGCATTTATGGACTATTTCAGGTTTGCAATAAAAGTTATTACCCTTTGGTTGGTAAGCATGACTTCCAGGGGACAATATCACTCTATTGCATCCCAAAATTCCGTGAAGTTATTAGTTATCTCCTACAGAAAACCATCCTCTATCAACCAGAGATAGCATGGATAGTCCACTGTCTGCAATGATTCCATAAATTTCAACTGGAAAGTTCTATTGAAGTCTGTTACCTAAACCCGAATTTTAAAATTATTACAGTACTGTTAAAATTATAGCTAAGTGTTGCTGAATTCCATGGCCCATTAAAACCAGCTTCACTCTCACTGTGCAGAATATGTGATTATGAATTGCAGAAGGAAACTGAGCAAAAGAAGTGTTCTTCTTCTTGCCACAGTAAACATTCTCTTCTCATGCCTTCCTTTTAGAATGTCTATAAGGCTGATAAAATGCAAATCTGAATTAAAACATTAACAAATGTTGCTTTCTAAAATGAAATAAACTGTTTCATATATTGTTTCCAAGTATATAAAAAGTTTTGAAACATATAGTTAAATTTGCATGTAGACAGATACACAGATAAAGTCTTTAATGCTGTTTAGTGTGAAATGAGGAGTATAAATAAAGTAAATTGCTCCACCTGCTGTCTCTATTTGGAAACAGACTCTAATTCTGAGCTCCAAGGAAAGTGGGTAAGAATCGAGAGCTACCTCGGCCAGAAAAAGCTACAATACTTCCTGGACACAGTAAAAATGTCAGCACACCTCCATTCAACGGAAGGTCCACTAGAAAGCACTTGATATGATAGAACTAATGGAGTTCCATTGTACTGTGTCTTACCAAGTGCTTCTCTGCCCTGCTACTGACATATTAAGAGGAAACAGCACTGTTTAAAATTGATCAGGGACCATGAAAAGAAACTCGTGCTTCACCAAAGAAAAGTATCTAAACATCAAAAACTTTATATATTATGTAAAAAACATTCCAAAATACAAAATAAATTTTATAAAGGAAAGGCAACTTTGGTCCAGAGCAAATGCCAAGTCCAGCAAACATAATGCTAGTGCTAGATTACTTATTGATTTAAAAACAAAAACAAAAAAATAGTAAAATATAAAAACAAATTAATGTTTCATAGACCCTGGTAAAAAGAATTTTCAACAAAGTACAAAAATTTAAAGTATTCCCTTTTTTAATTTTGTAATTCTGTACTGTGGAATAGCTCAGGATGTCACTTCTGTTTTAAATAACAGAATTGATTACTGAGCAAGGAAAAGTAATTTGGATAATAAAATTCTTGCTTTAATAAAAATTCCTTAAACAGTGAAAAAAGAGAGAGAGAAAGCAGCAAAACTCCTATTAGTGTCCACTCTGGGCCCCACCACAAATGCTGAACTTTGACGTTGGAAGTCTTTCACACAGACTTG
>PVJI01021709.1:0-26610 GCA_004026765.1 Micronycteris hirsuta
AAAAAAAAAAACAAAAAAAAAAAAAACATAGCTTATCAAAATAAGAAAGCTGGAACAACCTAAATAAATGTTTAATACGGTAATTAGTTAACTATGGTGTATTTATAGAGTGGAATGCTGTCAGCCATTTAAAACTTCCATAGTTTGTTCACTGAAAAGGTGTCATTTTATAAGTGATCCTATCTTTGTAAATATATTTTACATACATGCACAGAAAGATGTCTGATAGAACGTTTACTCATTTAGGTGACTTTTTTCCTCCTTTCTTATGGTTGGTAGCTTATAAATTTGTACAAGTATTCATTTTAAATCTCAAGAAACGATGACCATTTTTGAAATGTAACTGCTACTTCTAAGAATAGCAGTGGTTTTTGGCATGCTCCCATTTCTCTTTGCAAGGCCAAGACCACGGATAAACTCCCAACATCACAAACCACTGCTCTCTCGGGAGCGAACTCACCTCTCTACTGTGCCTGATGTTTGCAGTCATGCGCTACTTAACCACGCAGTTCCGTCGTCATACGGGCCGCATCGAGCGCACGGGCACAGACGGAGACGACGCAGACTACAGCACACCTAGGCCTGATGGTCTGCGCACCACCAGTGCGTGTGCAGTCTGCTGTCGCCCCAAACATTACGCACAGCTGTACTGCCAGCCAGCCCTATGCCTGTTTCAGAACACTTCCTTGGGGAAGCCTGCCGTGATTTTTCTGACCAAGCTCAAATGGCACTATTACAATCCACTCTAGATACAACTTGACATATATCTGCATGAATATCAACTTCGTCTCTTGGGAGTGTCTACTTTTTTGTTCATTGAAGCATTCCAGACTCACACAGAGCCGGGACAGAGAGGATGCTCAGTGAGTAACGTGTGGAATGGGACCCAGAATTGACTTCGTCCTTGCGTTCCACACTCGCACACCCTACTGCCTACGCAGCGTCTCACATGGAGGTCTGACATTCATCTCAAACTCAGCAAGGCCAAGGTTAAATTCTTTGGTTCTTCCCCTTGCTGCCTCCCAATCTACCCCTAAGCTAGTGTTCCGAGCTCAGTAAATTATACAGCCCAGGTTTTCTCACACCAAAGAAATGTTGATGTCGTATTTTTCACTCAACATCCAAAGCATCAGCAGATCCCGTCTGCTATACCTTGGAAACACACGCCAAGCTGCCCTCTCTGCCTTTACCACCACCGCCCTACTCTCAGCCCCCGCCTCTCTCGTTTGGAGTCATGCATTAGCTTCCTCACTGTTCCGCCTCCCTTTCCTCTGCTGACCCTGCAGTCTCTTCTCCACACAGAGGCTGCATTCTCAAATCACTCATCAATCAGACCAGACCACCCTGCTGAAACCCGCTTACCCCTACAGATGGCACTTGGCCCTAGGTGACCTGGCCCCCGGCTAACTCTCCGACCTCATTTTCTACCACTCTCCCGCCTCAAGTTCCCATCCTAGCCATACTGAACTTGTTGAGTCTTAAAAAGGCCAAATTATACTTCTACTTCAAAACCTGCACAATTCTATCCCAGATATTTGCATGGCTCACTCCGTCACTTCACAGGTACTCTCTACGTCTTGTCTTCAGAGGTCTTTCCTGACCACTCCAACTAAAATAACAGCTCCTTGCTCGGGCTTATTTTTCTTTACAACACTCACACATAATCTGTTGTGAACTTAAGTGTATTTGCTCACTGCTGTCCCAGTTGGAAAATAAACTCCATAAAGGCAAGGACATTGCGTTGACTGTGCTATACCCTCAACGCCTGAACAAGGGCCTGCTGCACAGCTGGGACTGAGTGAACAGACAAAACCCAGAAACGCCTGTCCTTAGAAAACAAACCCTTGACCAGCACAGAAGTCACATCTCTAACTTCTTTCCTAGCAGGCAGGGTTTAATGCCCAGATTTCATCAAAACAGCAGCATATATTTCAGGAAGCAAGCCAGGAGGACCTGACTGAACCCTCTCTTTATTTTTAATCAGATTTTATTTATTTATTTTTAGAGAGGGAGAAGGGAAAGGAGGAAGAGAGGGAGAGAAACATCCATGTCTGGTTGTACCTTGCACACCCCCCATTGGGGACCTGGCCCACAACCCAGGCATGTGCCCTGACTGAGAACAGAACTGTGACCCTTTGTTTCGCAGCCCACGCTCAATCCACCGAGCTACACCAGCCAGGGCTCAGAATCCTCTCTCTATAGGTAAACACGCAAGTGGCGCAATCACCTCCAAATCAACTGAGCCCGTTATACAAAAGCTTTTGTTTCCTGATGTGAACCTCATAAAAATCCTAAAATATGCATTACACAGGTATTTTCTCATTCTTACACATGAGGAAACAAGACTGAAAAAATGAGTGACTCATCCAAAGTCACGCAGCTGTGATGTAGAGATACACTGTGATCATCGTCTGGCTGTCAAACCCACCGGGGTCCGGAGGGCCGTTTCCCCACTGCTGCGGAGGCGAGAGGAGTGAAGCGAGCCCCCGTCGGCAGCAAACGGCCGGAAGAGAACAAAGCAAGACCGGCGAGCGGAGAGACACGTACCCTTTGCCAGGCCCCAGCTTAGGGGAGCCCACGCCCTCTTTTGTACGAGAAAGGATGTCTCTCACTCGGAGGGCGGCCAGTGGGTCTTTCTCTTTCCCCTTATCAGCCAAGGCAGTAGGGCTGAGGTTCAGTATGAGGAAAAGGCTGTTTAACAAGCACCAGGCACCCAGCAACTGGAAGTTCTGGTAGCGCTGTTGAAAAAGGCACAAGAGACACCTGAAATTAGTATAACATTGAGCGTCAACTGTCACTGAAAAAGGCACGAAGGAAACGTACGGACGTGACCTCTCACAGGTCACCAGAGAAGACGTCTCAGAGGCCACGAGACTGGTATGTCAGGGACTCGCCCCTTACCTCACCACCGGCCCGGCGAGAGTTGCAGATTGCTTGTCCAATCATATCATAGATCTCAAGCTGTCCAAGATCAAACAGACAGAGAAATCTGAGCAAGCAGACATATTTCATTATAAATGCTAAGTCCTACCTAAAATAATTTAGCTTTAAGACCGAAATACCCGCAATGACACAGTCATCAGACTTCCCTTCATCTTTACGTGGCACTTGCTCGCTCTTCTAGCTCAGCTCACATGGCACCCCAGAGGTGTTGTCTCACCCAATCTAAAGCGACACACCCGTCGGACTGCTTTCCATCACATTTACTCATCCTATACACTTATCGCTCTCTGAAATTATCATACCTCTCCGCTCTAAGTGTACTGACACGTAGTAAGCCCTCGAACATACATGCTGAGTGACTCACCTTTCACAAGGTCACGGCCACCACAACACTGCAGTGCTTTCTACAGTGCAACCTGCCAGATACACTGACTGAACGCCTACCTCTCACACCGACTGCCCAGGGGGAGGGTGTGGCGAGCACTCCGTGTCCTTTCCTCTGTCACGGAGGAAAGCGTAACTGCCCATGCGCCCTCGTCTGCACCAGCAGGGCACCCACGTGCCCAGAGGCTTGGCTTACGCATTTCTGGACGATCGTAGCTGCGTCACTCTCATAGTCATCTTCTTTGGAGCTCGTGGACCCTGTCCGCACCTGCTGAGCACTGCCCACGTGGAGGATGGCCATACAGGTCGCCACACTCACACCTGAAAAAAAGACGCACAAGTTCCAATCGTGGTATGGTTCCAAGAATCCACCAAAACGGAAACAAACGCACGACCCACTCACAAGCAAGTCAGTGGTTTATTGTTGCTGAAAGTAAATTCCATACAGACAACACTAAACATAGTTTCACCATATGATCCAGCAACCATCCTCCTAGGTGTTTACCTATCTGAGTTAAAAACTTCTGTCCACATAAAAACCTGCCCACAAATATTTACTACAGCTATATTCATAACTGCCAAGAATTAGAAGCAATCAAAATGTCCTTCAGAAGTTGAATGGATAACAAACTGTGGTTCATATACAAATATGAGCAATAAAAAGAGAGGCGCTGTCAAGCCACAAAGACACAGAGGAAACATAAATGCATATTCTAAGCAAAAAAAGAAAGCCAGTCTCAAAAGATCACACACTACACATTGATTCCAACTACACGGCACTTCGGAAAAGGCAACCGTGGAGACAGTAGAAACATCCGTGGTTACCAGAGACTGGGATGGGGATGGGGAGACGCATCACTAGGCGAAGCATGAAGGGATTTCAGGGCAGTGAAACTATTCTGTACGAGACAACGATAATGGACACATAACATGACGCATCTGTTAAAATACACGTAACTATACCGCACAAGGAGGGAACCCTAATCTAACCTTCGGTTTATAAAAACATATCAGTATCAATTCATCAATCATAACAAACGTCTCATATTAACATGCTCTGTTAATAATGGAAACTGTGTATGGGGAAAGGAGAACATATGGGAACTCCATAAATCTGTTCAGTTTTTCTTTAAACCTTAAGGAAAGGTTATTTCAAAACTACTTTAAAAATAAAATCTATAATCTTAAAATATTTTTTTAATATTTTTTTAATTTTTTAAGATTATGGGGAAAACTCCGTATTTAGTTTTTGTTGAAGACATCAAGGACAAATCCCTTTCTTTAAATATAATCCCAACTGATCAAATTTCAACAACAAACCAAATCTGGGATCTTTAACCCAACTAAGAATTTTTAAAGAATCTTTAATCCTTCTGACTAAATATACTGAGATCCATGTGATATTTAAGAAATTCCCTGAAAACTGAAGTCCTGACCACTGGGGCTTAGCCAGCTGGGCGTCATCCCGCAAAGCGAAAGGTCGCCGGCTCCACTCCCGGTCAGGACACAGGGAGGTTCAGCCCCCAGTTGGGGCGCGTACACATCGCTGTCTCTCTCATCCATGTTACTCTCCCTCTCTTTCTCCCTCCCTTCCCCTCTCTCTAAAACATAAGTAAATAAAACCTTAAAGAATAAAGATGTTCCTTAAAAAAATTCCCAGAAAATTGAAATCACTGAACCCCAAATTAAAAACCGCCAAGATCAGAGGTAGAGGACTAAGAAATAAACACGGGAAATGGGCTTGGAGGGAGCGTGCGGCCACATGCACCCTCGGCTCGCCACTCTCCACTCTCCACTCTCACTGCTGCTGCTCTAGCTCCAGCCATTCGTGTGCCCCTCTCAGGTGTCTGCACACCGGCACCCCCCACACCACAGCACCCTGCACGCGACTGCTTGGACATTCTTCCCGAAGCACAGCTCAGATCACACGCCCTTCGACACCTTCAGTCTCTGCCGTCTACAGGGTGTGGTCCCAGTGACTCAGAACGCGTTTCCAGGCCTTCTGTGACCAGGGCCTACTTTGCAGTTGTAACACTAACACTCACTAACACACACACACACACACACACACACACACACACACACACACACACACGCCCGCCCGCCCCCAAGTACGTTCCCCAAACCCTTTTGGCCCTGCTTTTGCCTCTCCCTAGAGTTAGCCAAGCTAAAATCCTGCCTGCCCGACAAGACACACTGACAGAATTCAGTCCCTCTGTGACTACTGCCTTCCCCAGCGGGCACTGCCTTTATCTTTACACTCCTTTTGGAAAAGAGATGGTCTAAATAAGCTGTTCAAAGAAAGTAGGAAGATGATCCACTTCAGTAATCTCTTGGTGCACCCAAGGTCAGGTTTCCAAGGCTGTTCAAATCCTCAGTTACAGAACCAAGTAAGCATCAGAAATTGTTACACCTTCCAAGACATCCTGAACTAGGATATTTAAAACCAGGGGTTAAAAAGTCATGGTAACAATAACTTTACAAAGAGTAAACACCAGCTGCCAGGCCCCACTTCCACGGAAGCATGTTCAACAGAAAGGGGGCTTCTGTGGAAACATAAAGAACATTTGTCGTATGTACTGATATAAACAGATACCACCTGTTCTATACAGCCTTCCTTGAACCTGGTCCCACGGCAAGACACTGTCTCTCCCTTCTCTGTGTGCTCCTAGCGCACTACACTTCTCTGCTGCCTTTGCGTCTCCTGTTTTATATTATACTAAGTGGCTATCTGCTCAGGTGTAGGCTCCTTGAGGGCAGTGGTGACATATTATTCACCTCGATATCCTAACAGTACTTGGCATTTTGCTTTTCATACAAGAGACGCTTATTATCTGTACACACTATGGAATCAAATATGCTCGTAGCACAATGCCAGCTGTTGAACAGTAACAGGGCAACTTACAAGATTCCTACTGAGACCTCTTCTCACCTGGAAAAGACATCAGATGACCCTTGGGGGAAGGGAGTCAGTAAAGGGAGAGGCGGACAGCGTACCCAGAAGGACCTCATGGTTCCTGAAAAGTACACCTGTGCTGGCTGAGAAAATGAGATCCGACGTTGTAACTTCTCACCTGCATACAGACAACTCAGGCTGAGGACTGTCACATCTTGCAGACGAGAAGGATTGAGAGGTTCCAACACGGGTAGAGAAAGGGTATCCAATGCCATGGTTACGTCAATCACCAGTGAATGAAAACTGGAACAGAGAAGATGGCAAAAGTGTCTCTGCGAGTCACTTGTTTCTATAACCTGAAAGTAGGCATGCCATAAAACCTAACCAGCGTCTCTCTCTTGGAGGACAGCACCAGAACATAAAGTACATGTCCCCGGGGGCACCTTACCCATTGCGAACAGCGGTGGCATCTGCTACCGTTGCGGGCATGATGAAGAAGGAATTGGCCAACACGGCATCTTGAAACCGATTGATGTAGCGTAGGAAATACGGCAGGTTCAAACACACACGCAGTAGCTTCTCTGAGCCACCTGAAGTAACGAAAAAGCTTGACCTTACCAACGAGCTTCTGTCTGCTGTGTGATTCTTTTCCACTTAAGGAATTTTTGAAAGCAAAGGAACCAGCTTTCTGCCAACAATTAAGTGTCTTACCAAGCTCTTGCAGACTAGCCACGTTCTGGGCTATGAACACATTCTTGGTTTTGACAGCAGAGGTCTGGTCCGTGGATGACTGCTCATCGTTTTCTCCTTCCACCTGAAGAAGCACAAAGCGAACAAAAGGCCTATCAAGACACTATCGCCTGCTGACGCTGCCCCGGGGCTCGGAACCGAACCGACTGCCCAAACTGAGCAGCAGCTCCATGGACACTCTTCAGGCTCCCCAGGTGACGAGGAGAGACTCCTCTCTGATGCTGGGGAAGTACAAGTTCATTTTCCCAAAGGAGGGGAGAGGTACATAGCTTTAAATATGAGCATATCCTACAACTGCTACGGAGCGATGCCTCTGACAGAGAACACGCTCTCTACATGTTTACTTACACTTGAGAAATGTCAGAAAACAGTCACCAAAACAGTAATAACTAGACAGGAAGAGCCAGAGTGAGTTTTACTTTTTTTTTCAGTTTGTTATTCTTCAATTTTTTTCTACCACAGACATGTACATCATTTTATATCACAAATATAAAGTACATTTGTTATTTTTTTCTAGAGTTATCTCCTTAACAAGGACGTTCGGCTGAAGTAACCCACCGGAGTCTGTGGGCCTATGGACGGTGAAGCTACACTTCGAGGGTTGAAAACTGACGTCAGCTGGTTCAAAAAATTCATCTGGACCTCCTTCTGCCTCAGCTCCGGGCTCACTGGGGAGGCCAGCTCTTTCTGATCTTCCACTGTAAAATACAAAAGCAAACAGAGGGATGAGGACAGTGCCACTAGAAAGCAAAGCAGGACAAAGCTGGCCAGGGAAGTGGCCAAGTGACCAGGTCAGGCAAAGGAACACTCACCATCTGAGAGTGTCTTCACTGTTTGTGGCAGTTTGGCCGATTTCATCATTGCTGTAAACGTGATGATTTCGGTTCTGTCGAGTCGGCTACAGCCCGTGCACAGGCCCTTGATGAGGAGGATCAAGTGTTTCTGAAAACAAAACAAATTCGAATACGTCTTTAGAAAAATCAATTCTTTTGAGACGTCTAACGGGCATCGGGCCAATGCGGGTTCCTACCGAGGACTGCGGTCCTAGGCACAGCACTGAGGCAGAGGTCACACGCCGATGGGCCCCGACCACATCGGTCTGCACACCTGTCTTACTCTGCTCACGTGCTGTCGGCTTTTCATTCGAAGTTACGCTAACTCTTTCAAACACGGGAAGTGTAACATGCAAACCCGGGTTTCTTATCCCTCAGTCACCCACAAGTTACAGTGACGAGGCTTTGAGCCTCCACTGCTGCACAGCAAGAGTGAGCTGGAGCCAGACCGTGACTGGCCCCTTTATAGCCGGGTCAGGCGCCCATCTCAACCAGCACGCTCTACTCAGTGTCACTTGCCTGGCCTTGTGGGCATGGAACAGGAATCCTTGTAAAACCCTCTGCAGCCCTCTGCACCAGAGACTGGAAACCACCGCTCCCTCTCAGCCCACAGCCCCCACTCAGCCCCCTGCCGCCACTCAGCCCACCGCCTGTCTGTGCGAATAAAGTTTACCGAACCACAGCCATGCCCATTCGTTTATGTACTGTCCGTGGCTGCTTTCACAGCACAAAGGCAGAGCCGGGAAGGCAGAGACTAGCTGCAACAGGGACTGGATGGTCGGCAGATTACTTACCACCTGGCCTGTTACAGAACAAGTTCACCAGCCCCTGCTCTACGCCACCCCTTCTCCATCATTCCACAACCCGACCTCAAAGAAAGACTCGGAAATGGGCCCATCACTCTCACCTGGGACACAGCACAAGCCTCATCTGGATTCTCCAGACGCAGGAGCGAAAACTCAATCAAGACTTTACAGGCTGCTGCCACCGACTGAAGCTGGTTCCGGGGAACTGAGAAAGTAACGAGTTGCACTCAACCTCAAACATCTAGAACACACTTAACCCTCACCGCTAACACATCAAACGAAACATGCACTGATGCTCTGGATATATACTCCATATATCCCACATTTCCAATTATTTCCGTGATGATAATTACTCGGAACCAAGAACCCAAAGGCTTCTTGTCATTGATAACCATCAACTGCTTACAAATCAATTTATCTTACATTTGCTAGAAACTAAGATAATTAAAATAAGATATACATCACCATAAGTACCAAGAATTTCAAATATATTAACTCAATCCTTAAACCAACTCTACGATGTTGGTATTTTGGTTATCTGCTCTCCCTCCTTTTTTTAAAATAGACAACCACAGAGAGGTTAAGGGGCTTGCCCACAGGACGCAGCTAGAGTCAAATTCAGGAAGTCTGGCTCTAGAGTTCACACCCTTAACCACTAGCACATACAACTTCCCCCCCAGATTCTCAATGCCTTTTTGCAAGCAGCTTCCTACACAAAGTTTCTTCAAGCTAAAAGTGATTCTTCACCAGCACCCGGTACCTATAATAAACAGCACTGGACACAAAGATTGCTCAGCAACCCTGTGCCTTTCACTTCACTTGCTTAGAAACTAACTAAACAAATCACTACAATTTTTCAGAACTATATGAGTTAGGATTTAAAAAAACGTGAAAATGCAAAAATTCAGATCATGGAAAATAGGGGCTTGGTGACTTTTTTATTAGAAAAAGTTTAAAGATGGGGAATTGAAAATGAACTATTTTCACATACCAGAGAACATACAAGGAGAGTTCACTTTCTCACCAAAACCAAATGAAAAATAGAGTCTTGGTTTGTGGCTGCTTAACCCAGGCTGGTATCCACCTATCCCCCCAACCACCCCAGAAATTAACACACTAGTAATCACATTTATGAAATCAATAAAACACTTCTGTTTAAGAAGGTAAAGGTAAAGAAGGTTAACTTAGTGGGTATGAGGCAGGTGTCCAAACGAAGTTGTTAAATCCCTTCTGGTTGGCCTAGGTAAAAAAACTTCCGGGGCCTTATCACACTGACCGTTGTCCCCACTCTGGGACGAAAGGGTCAAAAGTGCTAGAGCACAGACTTCGTTACCAGCTTGCTCAGACGCCCTCCCGGGAGACACACAGCCCCCGCCCACGCGCCCTCGGAGGGAGCGACGGGAGTGACACTCACTGAGGCCGCACACGGTGGTGATGTAGTGCGTGGAAAGCGCAACGAAGGAGGAGTAGAACGGCTCGCACTGCTTCTCGTGGTGGAGGATCTCCGATTCACTGCGAAGAGAACGATTCGGCCGAGATTCACTTGGTGCTCACTGGATGCCAGATACCTTACCCATCATTCACAGGCAGTATGTGACTTAATCCTCGCATCTCCACTTGGAAGGCACTGTTATCATCCCTATATGTCATCCGCTATATTCAAGGCGGAGAATGTGAAGCGTAGAGAATTAAAATTAAGTAACTTGTCCAAAGTACCTGGCTGAGTGAGTGGTAAAGGCTGAAGGAAGACATGAACAGGTCACCATTTTGTCCTACATCACTGATCGGCGAAGACCGAAACCTAACAATACCAGGCGCTGGTCAGAAAGGGTAAACGAGAGCACTTAAAATACTGTTGGTAGGAACGCAGGTGACTGTGACCCCTTCTGAAGACCACACAAGGCTAGCCCATAATGCAGTAACTTAAAAACAATCAGTATCTCCAGGGAAGAAATCATCTAACTGGTGCCAAAATCCAAAATTCAGTAGGTACCAGAGTTCTCCTCCACTCCACCCCCCTTCCTGGTGGGATCCGCTAGATCACAACAAATTCAGTGATTTTTAACCACATCCCGACCTTTGGCTGAAAAACTCCCTCTTCTGTGAAAGTCTGGAGCTCAACTAGGTCTAAAAGCTGAATACATTTACGTCATTCTCCTCAACCAATCAGATGCTAATCTGCAGACCGTGAAACAAGAAGGCAACGAAAAGACTAAAATGTATCTTATTAAATGGAAAAGGCCAGCAGTGTGGCTACATAGTTTCCTCAATGAGTTGATTCTCTAACCAGAAGTATCAGCCTAGGAAGGGAAAGGTAAACAGTAAGGACTGTATCCACTTGCCAAATCAACACGGGAGCCAAAAAGACAAGTTCGACATTGAGAAGGTGCCAACCTGAATGATGAATCACCTTAAACAGCACTTAAAAGTCTGGCATTGCAAACACTTTGTTATTTGGGGATTTAGCATGGATAAATGGGGATTTATCAAAGATCAGTTCCTTATCTTGGGCCAACTAAGAAAAGATATTTATGGAGCACTTCTGATGTACAGGGATCTCCCTGCCCACCAAATGGTCATTTCTCCCTATTTGTCAGATGAAGAAAAAGGAGGAAACAAAAACCTTTAAACCAAGTACCACTCAAAGTTTCTAGTGCCCGTCACATTGATAAGGGTCATATCATATTCAGCAAAAAACATCCTACTAAATCCCCTTGCTAGTACGTTTACTTAGTTGTTCCTTCACTTCCATCCCTACACTTTCTTATTCATTGTTCTAACGTTTTTCCTCCCCACAGTTCAATGTATTTTACTGAGTTGCATACCTTCTTTGCTTTATTGCAAAACTTCAGAGCTGCTTACCTCCATGTTTTTCTGCTGAACAGGTTTGCCAAAACTAAGAGAAAAACTGCCCACCCAAAGGATGAACTTATTCTGTTGATTTCATTTCCAGTCAGATAGTGAAAGAGATCCAAAACATAGGAAGAAATTCATTTACTTGCTTGGTTCACTGTCGTCCTATGTGACAAACCCCAGTCCTGCCCGGAAGCGCCACCACCACTGCCTTATTCCAGTAAAGAAACAAGCGTGCGCTTTGGGGAAAGATGGGCACTAGGGTGTGTGTATGGCGGGAGGGGGCGGGTGAGCTCCATGTATGATTTGCTTAGGGCAAACTAAGGATAAACCCAGGGAAATTAATTTTAAAACCCCCTGAAGGAGGGAGTAGACTTGTGGCCAAGGAGAAGGTGGTATCACTTGATTTTAAAGAAGCAAGTGCTCATGAGTCACCTAATAAAGATGCCCCGCCACACTTCCTGGCCCCGCCCTCACTCACCGAGAACCTGATGAAGACACCGGAGGATGCAAAGACACGAAAAAAGGAACAAAGGGCAAGAAGTGAGGGAGGAAGGAAAAAAAATAAAGAAATCGAAGGCAAATATAACACAGAGAAAGAAAACTAAAAAATACTTCAAAAATCTCTCTCCCCTGAGTGTCAGGCGATCCTCCTGGAACACCGGCCTTTTCTAACTTTACAGCGGCAGCACTCCTGTCCGAAACGCTGCGGAAAGACAGGGCATTCCCACTCGGTGCAAAGTGAACGGGAAGCCGAGGACCACGGGGACCAGCAGCCAGATCAGAGAGATCCACTTTGACAAGGAAGTAAAAAAGAACTGGAAGGGTCTGGAAATACATAGCATGTTCAGGAAGAGGCAGAAATCTGAAAGGGCAAAATGAAGGAGGAAGGATTCACCTCGCTTCTCCCACTTAGATAAGATACTACTCAAATCTTTTCTGGGAAACTGTGGAAACTCCACAGAGCCCTTTCACCTCATCAGAATCAGAAACTCTCAAGTACAGAACCCGTCATGATACTTACAATCACAAAACAAGCATAATGCATGTGCTAATAAATTATATTTAAAAATACAGTGGTACCTGGGTACTCGTCAGTTCGTTCCAGAACTCATGAGGAGTGCCGAACCCAACAAGCACCGAGCAAGCGCCAAGCCCCGAACATCTTTCCCATCAGCATGCAACCAGCACAGGGTTTCACGAGCGCTGAAGCCGACAAGGACCGAGGTGGATCTGCAGTGTGCTCACTGAACGTCTGGCATGTGTCAGAGTATCACTGACAGCCTTCAGACATTCCCTCACATTCTTGACAAGCCTGTGGCGGATGTGACATGAGGACAGGGAAACATCGACTTGGGCCAGAACAATCTCACAATTACACGCCCTCGTTTGGTGGTGGGCTTTTTTCCTACGGAGCAATCACAAACTTGTGTCCTGCCGCACACAGATGCAAAAGATCACGGCATTCATGCACCCCCTTCTCCCTTTCAAGGTTTTTAGAAAATAGCTGTGCATTGTCTGATGAGGCTGTTGTAACAGCTCTGCCTTCCCAAGTAGGTCTCTCTGGCCTAAATTTTACCTAATAACTGGGAGGCAGGGACTCAGAGAGGCTTGTCACTAAGGAGGCCAGGACAGCCTCGGAAGGACTGACTGGCTCAGGGGAAAGCGAAATTTTTTTGTAATCTACCAAGAGTCAATCATATTGTCCACTGACAGCCACGCTCACCACCGTATCTTGCACCGAGTTAAGAAAGGAACTCTATATTCGATAGTTCGTTAAAACATAAGGCTACCTCCAGCAATTACACCAACTAATTCGACATAAAGTATGTGCCCCACTAAGCCAGCTCCAGCTCCATTTCTGGTCTGGAAAAGTGATGGTGCTTGAAAGACTTTCAATCTTTACTACTAAAAACATACCAGCAACAGGCAGTTAGAAATAAACTCCCCTTTAAGTCAACTCAGGTATCTTTTTCTTTTAAAAATCTAATGACACTTTTGAGAGTACCTTCCCAATTTATCCATGCCAATGTATTCCTCCTTAGTTTCACAGTTGATTACCAAGCCAAACTTAACAGGGTCTGAACTTAGGAATTTTTTTTTTAATCGACCATTTCTTCTAACCGAAAGGTCAATTCCAACTATGAAAGTATGAAAGAACAGGGACAAAAAGCATAATGGTAGAGAACTACACAGTCTCTTAAGACATTTGGCATTGACCTCCCCGAGTCAAAAAAGAAGGAATTCAATGGGTTAGTCCCAATGGCTGCCAGAGAGAAACTAAGAGCTGGCATGATAGAACTTGGACATCAAAAAGGGAAGCAGAAAGTAGTAGACTGCAGCAGAGAAACAGAAGATCCCTGGAAGCAAGAAAGGAAAGCACAGCAGACAGAACAACAGAGAGAAATGCAGGAACCGCAGATGACAGCAGCGGCACCCACAGAAGGGAAGCGGCGGCCGAGGCACCTGCACGGGATGGCCTCTGACCTGGCCCTATGCTCGGCGACCAGAGCTGCAGGTTTAAGAAACACTTCCACAATTCTGACACCCTTAAGTCCTTTTCTTCTTTTTGAAAGGCAAATAAAACTTGAGAAACACAGTACTAATAGCACAGTGCTAATTTTTGTGTCACAGATCAGGAGTCGACAAGCTCTGGCCTGCAACCAAACCCAGCCAGCCACCTGTTTGTACAGTCCACAGTGAAGAATGGTTCTGTGGGGTCTAGTGAACAAAGAAAAGTAACAAGCAAAATAGAAACAGACACACAGATACCGAGAACAGACTGACAGCTGTCACGGGGGAGGGGGTTGGGAGGCCCAGTGAAAAAGGTGAAGGGATTAAGCAAAAAAGAAAACCAAACCCTCAGACACAGACAACAGCCTGGGGATCACCAGTGGGAAAGGGGCTGGGGAAGGAGAAGAGGATGAAGGGGAATCAATGGTTGATGGAAGGAGACTTGAGTGGTGAACACAGAATGCAATACACAGATACTGTATTAGAGAATTGTACACTTGCAGCTTTTATAGCTTTATTAATCCATGTCACTCCAATAAATTAAATGAATTTTTAAATGAATTTTAAATTTTTTAATGACTGAAAAAAAATCAGAAAGAAGAATATTTTGAACGTAAATATCATACGAAATTCTGAGGTGTCCACAAGCAGGATTCTGGAACCCCGTTAGGCTCATTTGTCGTCTATTTTGTGTTGTGCAGAGCTGCTTTCTCCACGCTCACCCGTCTGTACACAGACTACGTGGCTCGTAAGTACTTACTTGTCTGACCCTTACAGAAAATGTGCGCCAACCTCTGCGCTCCACCAAACTGAACACTTAATATGTGTAGTTGTTTTTTTTTAAAGATTTTATTTATTTATTTTAGAGAGAGGAGAAGGGAGGGAGACAGAGAGGGAGAGAAACAGCAATGTATGGTTGCCTCCCACGTGGCCCCCACAGGGGACCCGGCCCGCAACCCAGGCATGTGCCCTTGACCAGGAATCGAACCAGAACCATCTGGTTCCCAGCCCACGCTCAATCCACTGAGCTACACCAGCCAGGGCGATATGTGTAGTTGTTTTGACGACAAAAAACTTGTAAGCCAGATGTTTCTTTTGGAAATTTTTCTTAAGATCACATTTTCCTCATAGACCCTGACCAGGATACATAATAGGCTTTCAAAGTTAACTGAGTCACAAAAATCAGAACAGAGACTTCAAGGATCTTTTTTATTGGATCTTCAAGGATCCAATAAAAGTTTGTTATCCAGCCGCCATCACTCTGGACCTCTTCTCTAACCCACAGAGAGGTCTTTCCAGTGTCCACAAACACGGCCGGCTGACCACCCTAGCTCACAGAGGGTGTAGGAGAGGCAGCACCATGACTTGCGTGGCAAAATTCAAACCTAGTTTGATGTGTGTGGTTTGGGCTCCTTCTACAGATCGGAGGGAGCTGCTCAAGTAGTACAGCTTTAAAAGGCACGGGCCCAGAACACCGGGTGTATGGGAGGGTGTCCACGAACGACTCATGACCTGCTCAGCTCATGTCCGCAAGAACATAAAAGCCAACATTCTAAAGAGTGGGACGCTGTCCATTATAAACAACATGACGAATATAATTCAGGAAAAATACCGCTAATCCAAATGTGCAAAACAGTTAAAAAGTGGCTACACAATTTAAGAGCCGTATCTTTGACATTTGTTTACCTCTTCAGAACATTCTTGGCTTAACAATTAGATAGAAAAATCCACCTGTAAAGTTAATTGTGACCAAAACCATTACCAAACCCAACTATCACTTAATTACAATATTTTTAAAAACTGCATCCAAAGCAACACAGCCCTAACGATAAGCACTATAATAAACTATATGTCAAACCATGGGCCTTCCTTTAGTAACAAACAGCAATGTCTAACTTTCTGGATAACAATTAGACATCCCTTGTCGGCATGAAGCTAAAATGACCCAGTTAGCAACTGCAGGGAGCTGCTGAAAAAATGAAAGTGAGACCAGCTTTAAAGACATGTCTACCGTTAAACTAATGAAAGACTGTTCTGAGCAACCTGAATCAGGAAGAGGCAAGCCCCGCCTTCATTAACATAACTCTCACAACCTGAGAATCTCTGTACAAAAAGGCAAAGAACCATGTAACAGCAAACCAATAAATAGTCCCCATCTGTCGAAGAGTCTGAAGATATTTTACGGAGAGAGAAAGAGAACGCCTTTGGCGGGGGGGTGACCTCTTAGACTAACACACGTAAATGTTTTTAATCAAAGGCCGTTCCGGTGGAAATATGCAATAAGTGCAACCCGAAGAGAGTCCTCAATGGTCAGTAGTGGCTGCAGTCACAGAAACAGCACGTGCCCCAGTGATTACAGCCCCACGGGAAGACCGTTATTAAATTACGTGGTAGGTCTCCCATTTAAAGCCCGGGCTCCGCGCCGGCCCAGGCTAGGGGCACCAGTGCCCGCGAGAAATGCAAACTCATCAGCGCTTTGACCTTAACACAGGCGGCAGCCCCGGGGACAGTCCCCTGAGAGCGCGGTGCATCCCAAAGGCACTCGCGAGCAGGTCCGACCACGCCCTCCTAGAGGGGGACCTCAAAAGTTTTGCTCGGGGGGGGAAACTGAGGCACAGATGATTTACATGCGCTGACATTAAGAACCCCAGACAAGCCCTCGTCTGCCGGCGCCGGGGAGCCCCGGAGCCGCGGCTGGGCCGGGGGTCCCGAGCGGCAGGAGGCGGCCCGGGAAGCGGGTCCACACCCTCCCGCACCGCCTCCCCTCCCCCTCCCGACGCCCGCCCCGCCGGGGCCGCCGCCCGGTACCTCTCGATGACTGAGGCCACCAGCTGCGGCAACTCCTTCATCTCGAAGGCGGAATAGGACGCGGACAACAGGGGCCGCACAGCCACTTCCCAGCCCGGGGTCGTGTCCAACCCCGTTGCCGGGTCCCCGGGCGCCGGCGCTGCTGCCGCCGCCTCTTCGCCGCCGCTCGTCGCCATCTTCCGTCGTACTCCTGCGGCTCCCTCCCGGGGATTGCCACCGGCCCAGCACCGCCTCCCGGGAGGGGCGGAAGTGACGCAATCGGTCGCGTCAGCCTGCGCGACGCAGTCGCGGACCTAAACACGCGAGTCGGCGAGGGAAGGTCTCCCTGTGTTCCCGCGGGGGGCGGGGGGGCGCGGCGCGGCCGTGGACGGGTCTGGGGCGCTGCGCCTGCGCAGGCCGCAGCGCTGCGGGCGAGGGCGGGGCGCCTTAGCCTCTGCGCCTGCGCGCTGAGAGTCGTTCGGGAAGGCGGGAGCTGTGTGGCTGCGGGATACCCGCGGAAGGTGAGTCGGCCGCTCTGTTCAGGTGGCAAAACCAGGGCTGCGGAGTAGCCCCTGCTTCGCGAACGTGACGGCTCCGCCCCTAGCGGCTGCGGTGGGGAGGAGGCCGAGGCACTCTCGCCCGCGGGTCCCTTCCCCGCCTGCCCCGGGGGCTCCCTGCAGTGGTAATGCTATGGCGTCCTCCCCAGTTTACAAAGCTTTCTCCTACCCACGGCGCCTCCCGCTATTATTGTGGTCACTGGTCCTTTCTTCGCGCCCACATCCCCTTTACGTTTTGATTACCCTTGTTAGTCCTGTTACTGGCACGTATTTGCATCGTTCTTTCCAGTTTGCCACGTTAGGTTCAATTTTCCCCATCTTTCTACTAGCAAAGAAAGAATGCAACCTTTTATTCACAGGGCATAATGTCTAGATTTTATCGAGGAAATAAAAAAACGATGTGGGTACCAGATCTAAAAGAGACTCAAGGTAAGTATGCGTGCACTGAGAACATTCTTGGGCTTGGTGGACGACGTCAAGCGTGAGGCCCTGCGGACCACTGTCGGCCTAAATAAATCTCAAGAACCGTGGAGACGGTTTGAAAGCCCTGAAGCCATGAAATTCCTAAGTTTTGGAAGAGCCTTTGTTACCGGTGTAACGCTATGAATAAATTGGTACCTGGTGATCAGTCTGCACTTTTAGTACGGAAAAAAAATTTTTTTTAATTTAATTTTTATTTTTTATTTTAGAGAGAGGAGAAGGGAGGGAGAAACAGAGGGACAGAAACAAGCATTGGTTGGACCAAACCCGCACCACAGGCCTGTGCCCTGCTTGGGAATCGATCTGGCAATGGAACTGGCGACTTTTTGGGTTTGCAGGATGAAGCCTCACCAACTGAGCCACACCTGCTGGGGCGAAAAGACCTATTTCATATTAGAAATAAATTTAGTCAAGGCCAGTCTTGGAGGAAACCATGGTTTCAATGATAACATAGATTTTCCTTTAGTGTTTTAAGAATCATAAAAATATGAAAAATGCAAGGTAAAAACTTTCCATAACAATATATATTGCATTCTTTCAAGATACTAAAGCAAAGCCCTAAGGAGAAGTTTGGATACCAAGCATTTTATAGTGGCTCTTGGGATATCAATTTCATTTTTGCCCAAAGGACAAAATTAATCTGCACACATTCTCTTGGAGGGGTTTCAGGAAACAATAAAAGATCAAGTGTTCCTGCTTCCTTCCTTCCCTCTCCATCAGCTGCAGCTGGAAGAGAGAAAAAGAATAAAAAGGCAAATGCAAAATATCACAAGGAGATTCCCATCTGTGTGTTAACTCATATATTTATTACACACTTTTAATAGTTTTGGCTCACAGGTTGGAGAAAGCACTCTAGGTAAAGATCTTTCTTTATAACTACCACATTAATTTCAGTATTGGAAGTTTGTTCTTGGTACAAAGATTTGGAATGACATCTACATTCTAAATGTGGATGACAAAAGAAAGGAACAGGATAAATAAGGTATTAAAAAAAAAAAGACTTCTAGCCCTGGCTGGTGTAGCTCAGTGGATTGAGCACAGGCTGGGAACCAAAGGGTCCTGGTTCGATTCCCAGTCAGGGCACATGCCTGGGTTGCGGGCCAGGTCCCCAGTGAGGGCCATGTGAGAGGCAACCACACATTGATGTTTCTCTCCCTCTCTTTCTCCCTCCCTTCCCATCTTTCTAAAAATAAATAAATAAAATCTTAAAAAAAAAAATTAAGCAGCCATAGCTGAATGGTACGGCTTAATGTGGGAGTACAGACTCGGAGGGAGCTGGAAAAATTCTGTGTCTTGACACAAATCATGGTTACATGTAAATACACAGAACACAGGGGTGGACAAAAGAAGGTTTACAGTTGTTCAGATGGAAAATAGTACAATTAATAATACAAGGACAAACTCTGGCGTACCCCTGTATTCAGTGAGCTATCTACTTGATGTGTACACTTTAGTAGTTACAATTTGTATCTCAATCCAGGACAACAGTAAGGTCAGTGTCACTGCAGGAACCTCAAAGTAAGAGATACTGGCATTTTTCCCCAAAGTATTCCATCTGATACAAAGTTATTTAAATAAATTGTAATCGATACTGTGTGTTTAGAAACAATTAGATGAATAAACCGTAGCTACTGTTAGCTTCCAGGGGCCAATGGAGATCAATCTGTTCTCGAGCTTTTACAAAGTTACAGGAACCAAAAGTCAGTGCATATTTTGTGGAAACCCCTAAAGCGGACTGAATACATTGGGTTGGCCAAAAAAATGTTACATTTTTCTGAACAATGATTCTAGTAGTGCTTAGTTATTTTTAACTTCATTTGAAATTTCTTAGATTGTGACAGCTGTCATATCAGCATCTATTTAAAAAAATCAAAATTGGTGAATTTTTGTGTAGCCATTTTAATGTTGAAGATGGAAGAAAATATGTAACATTTTTTTATGTATTATGCTTTATTATTTCAAGAAGGGTAAAAATGCAACTGAAACACACAAAAAAAGATTTGTGCAATGTATAGAGAAAGTACTATGACTGACTCAACATGTCAAAAGTGGCTTGTGGGCCCTGGCTGATGTGGTTCAGTGGATTGAGTGCTGGCCTGTGAACCACAGGGTCGCTGGTTTGATTCCCAGTCAGGGCAAATGCCTGGGTTACAGGCCAGGTCCCCAGTAGGGGGTGCAGGAGAGGCAACCATACATTGATGTTTCTCTCCCTCTTCCTCCCTTCCCCTCTCTCTGAAAATAAAATATTTTTAAAAAATAAAATACCAAAAATATAAGGAAATACATTGGAAGCCTGATTCAACCGAGTAATATGAAACAGTTAAGGATTGGTTATTTTTCCCAAAATAATGGTTTTTATATGGTAATAATTTAAAACAAAGATGTGTGCCTTGCAGTCTTCTTGCTTTAAGGGAGACAACTAATTCTGGCAATGGTGCAGGACTAGAATATCAGTTTTACAGAACAGCAGGAAGCAGAACTTACAAGAAACTGAGGAAGGATCACAAGTGAAATGATTAAAATTATAAGGTAAATATCTACATTTTTATGGGCTCCAGTAGTAACTAATGTGAATTAACAAATGCCTGACTGACAAACTATGAAATGAAGCTTAGATATACTTACTCAGCTTAAAGCAAATAACACATAAAATTGAAACTACATTGGAAGTTTTGTTCTGTGAAATGACTTTTATATTCCTCAGCTCTGTTATTGCCGTCTTTTAGGGTTCACGCTCGGCAGAATTTTGGGCCATCAGATTGAGAGAAAGGGGAGAAAGACAGGAGGGAGATGGATAAAACAAATGTAAAATGTTAATGTTTGGGGAATTTGAGTGAAGGGTATCTGAGAATTCTTTGTACTATTCTTGTAACTTTTCTGTATGTTTGAAATTGTATTAGAATAAAAAGGTAAAAGAAAAAAAAACTTTGTAAATACTTTGCTTTAGAGTTTGGAAAACATGATTAAAGTATAAAGACATGGCAGGCATTTAACAAGGAAAATAGTATTCATAGTCTGGGAAAAGTGGAGTCAAATGATTACAATGTATCCTTTGGGGGTGAGGAAGGGCTGCTCTGGCCAGCTCAAGTGAATATTCTGGTCTCTTTTACCCATATATGCCTATAGTAAAAACCATATATATTATAATAGGGATAACACCTCCCCCCCATTCCAACTATAATAACCAAGCAAACTTATAATAGCGATTTAAGCTGTGGCTGGTGTGGCTCAGTGGACTGAGCACCAGCCTGCCGAACAAAAGGTTGTTGGTTCGAGTCCCAGTCAGGGCACATGCCTGGGTTGCGAGGCCAGGACCCCAGTGGGCGTGTGCAAGAGGCAACTGATCAATGTTTCTCTCCCCCTCTTTCTCCCTCCCTTTCTCTCTCTTTAAAAATAAATTAAAAGAATAGCATTTTAACTTATTATCCAGACTTTTTCATGGGAAATAATATATATTCCACCTAGCAGACATAAGTTTTCTAGTCCTCTTCATAATTCCAGCCTTCATTGTCATCAATAAACCGGAATTCTGGTTGTCAGTTTCTAGTCTAGTTTATTTTATCACATAGCACGTGGGACATAACACATCACCAAAACCATCAAAAGTACAGTGGAGCGTATATGTGTAAGTATGCCCTTTAAATGTATTTCTGTTTGCATAACTTTCATTCTTTCAGACTGCATGTTAGACAACAGTAGACAAGAGTGCTTCAATATAAATCTCTTGCTATTTTATAAAGTTACCTTTCTAAATAGCCTGCCTCTATACTGGAGAAGGCACCATCTCAGCACCATGGATTAGAAATCTGTATGACCCTAGTGCTGGTGGGAAAAAGGGTTCTGGGTTGGAGGTCAGTCCCAACTGACATCACATTCAAACTCCTCAAAAAATGAGGAGGTGGGATGTACACATCTTTTACGTTATAAACCCTTACTGGAAAGATGATCTAAATTAAGATAGACTTCTCTGAGAGAGTATTTCATTGATCTCGTCACAATCTCTAATGGAGTAAATAACACTAAAAAATTTCAAGCTTGTGACCATAAAAAGGGGTATGGGAGATCCATACATATTGTTAATCAAGTTGCAAAACTTGGTCTGGAGAGATACATAGCAAACTTGTTCAGTGGTTATCTCTGGGACACAGGGTTGGGGGAGGTTTTCAAGGGAGACTCAACCACAGTTGTTGGGAATTGTAGTCTTTTAAAATAACTTGGTAACGAAATGTTGTATGAAGCAGTTCCTTCACACGAAATACCAGTGCCTCCCTTATTGAAAAGCAGATAGGCCCTGGCCAGTGTGGCTCGGTTGGTTAGAGCCTTGTCTGGTAAACCAGAAGGTCACAGGTTTGATTCCCAGTCAGGGCGCATGCCTGCCTGGGTTGTAGTGGGTTCAGTTCACGGCCGGGCCACATACAGGAGACAACCCATCAATGTTTCTCTCTCTTTCTCTCTCCCTTCCTCTATGAAATTAATAAATACATCCTTAGGTGAGGATTAGAAAAAGAAAGGTAGATGGTACCTCTGTTTACATTTCATAAAAAACAAATGTGACGAAGTATTGTCCACCTTATTTTGATTATGGAATGCTAATTGTCAAATTTTGAAAATTTAAAGTGTTTTCCGAAGCCTATTTGGACTTTGAGTCTAAGTTTTATTTATTTTGTTTATATAAGTACATATAAATATAATATCAAAAAGATAACATTCCCTTTTTTTAATGGTTTTTTTTTTTTTTAAGATTTTATTTTTAGAGAGAGGGGAAGGGAGGGAGACAGAGAGGGAGAGAAACAGCAATGTATGGTTGCCTCTCACATGGCCCTCACGGGGACCAGGCCCGCAACCCAGGCATGTGCCCTGACTGGGAATCGAACCGGGACCCTTTGGTTCCCAGCCCGCGCTCAATCCACTGAGCTACACCAGCCAGGGCTTGATAACATTCCTTTTTAAAAGAGAAATTATAGTACCCAAAGCTCATTTACCATATTGATCTTGTATTTGTTTTACGTAGTAAAATAGGGTTTGTCAGAGCACACCAGAAAAGGGGAGTAGAACTATCTTTGGCATTTCAATGTCAGAATTCCTTACCAAGTCACCAAGGCATTAAGGACAGATGTCCTAAGCCTTCCATGAAGGTGTCAGCATTTGGGGAACTATTAGTCAATTGGCAGCTTCGTGCTTAAAATAGTGGGGGCCTCAGAGAACAGTTTATCAATCCCTGGGAGACACAAAATGACTCAAGTACTAAGACGCTGAAGCACACCATTCAGGAAACTTTGTGGTTAGCAGTCAGGAAACTGGGAGGTTCTGGGGAGCCAAAACCAACAGGGAAGGCTTCGTGGAGGATTTTAGATTTGAGACAAACCAGATTTTGAGAAGGGAAAAAAGCAATACAATAGATTCATCACTTAAAAACACAATTTTAAGTGAGCAGATATCAGTAAATAAGTCTCGGAATGATTGTGATCATTGTAGCTTACGTAATAAGCTTTTTAAAAGATAGCGATTGGTAAGGGCAGGCAAATTACAAACCTGAAAGTTCTATCATACTTTGTTCCAGAAAGAATTTAGGGCCGCTTTTATGAAAACATGTTTAAGATGCATTTGAAAAAAAAAAGAAAAAAAAGAAATAGCATGATCCCATCATGAGTTCATACACAAGAACACCAAACTGGTCATCGGTGCCCATGAGTGATCAACATCAGTACTAGTCCACGGTAATTTCTGCATTTAAGGTTTTTCTACAACATGCATATTCTATTTAAAATCAAGGAAAAGGGATTTTTATAAGAGAGACATGACTATTCTGATACTGAGCCCAGAGGGAAATGCCTCCTTGGTCCTCAACATAAGATAAACAATGTCCTTCAGATCCCTGGAAGAATTCCAGTACTAGCTCCTAAAATCCTCTCCTGAGGGTAGGCCATGACAGAACACCCCACCCCCTGAACTTCAGTCTAGATGCACAGCTAGTTCTCTGCTGGCGGGGGACTGATCTGGAGGAGCTCAAAGAAAAGCTGGATTATATACATACACAGGGCGTCCACACCGCGGTGTGGGAATCCGTCTCCTTTTGTGTTTTCATGCTCTTCCTGCTGTGTCTTCACCTCTGTAATTTTCGTTTTATTGTGTATCATTTGTGGTTGTATAAGCTGTCCCAAGTGCTTTTTAAAACGTCTTTATTTTTCAATTACAGTTTACTCTCAATATTATTTTCTGTTGGTTTCAGGTGTAGAGCGCAGTGGTTAGACAGTCACACACTTTACATAGCGTTCCTCCCTCGGTATTTCCAGTCCGGACCGGGGACCGCGCACAGTGATCGCCGCGTTACAGACGACATTCCCTGTGCTGTACTTCACGCCCCTGTGGCTGTTCTGTAACTGCCAGTTTGTACTTCTTCACTTGATCTTAGCCAAAAGGCCGAGAAGCGATCAATTCATACTTCTTAATCGCTTCACCTTTTTCACCCAGTCCCCCAACGCCCCTCCCCTTTGACAACCACCAGTCTGCTCTGTGCCTGTGAGTCTGTTTTCAACCAAGTGCTTTTTGTAAGGAGGTGAGTTACTGCCCAAGGAGATCTATTACATTAACCCTCCTGGGGCGTATCTTCTGTCCTGCTCAAGAAGCACGGAGCGATACAGTTCAACAAATCCTCAAAGCTGTGGAGAGAAGTAACATCCTCTCGTTAAAATGAAAGAGCCTGACGAGGACTTGGCCGGTCAGAGGGCAGAGGGAATGCATTAAAGACGTCTCACATCTGCTCCAGTAAGGCCCGGAATTCTCCTTCGTAGAGGAAGGCAGACTGGGTTGACCTGCAATTCTGACTGTGGACGCTAAGCAAAATACATATTGAGGGAATGCTAACCAAAGTTGTTTGGGTTTCAGAAAAGTTTATAACTTACGTGGTAGTTATCAACTTGAGGGTCAGCAAGGAAGCTGTTACCTACATCTGAGCCTCCTCACCTTCCACTGCTGGAGGCAGGAGGGGAGCAGGTATCCTCCTCTTCCAAAAACGGCATTAAATCAGTAAGCTACAGTTTTAAGAAGGTGGGTGGGGCAGAATACATTAGTATTTAACGCCCCCCAAATTGAAAACTGTCGTACAGTCTGTATTAATTCATGCACATTCCCCATAACTGGTTACTACTGGCCAGAGTCAAAAGCTAAAGGAAAACTAACAAAAGCCATAAACTATTCTGCATTATTCCCCACATGGACTGAAAATCACTAAATGTTATATTTAATTGTAAAGTTTTACGCCAAGAGATCTGGTATGTTGACCAAACTAATAAAAAAAATGACATCTGAAATACTGAGGAATCTCCTTTTAAGTGAAACATTCGCTGCAGGGGGTTTCCAAGTTAACCTAGTTAAAGAACAGAGGGAGACAAATGTCTTACAGGACATGCAGAGAGGAAGACGAGAAAACCCACCAGAGTCAAAGCCACTGGCAGAGGCTGAACATGGCCGGTCAGAACTGAGCGCTCCTTCACGGTTAAGAAAGGTTGGGAAGGCAGCTTACATTTATTGGACTGTGCCATTTGAGGTAACTTTCAGTAAAAACGCAGTAATTAAAGTGGAAATACAGGGAGTTTTATGAAAGGTCAGACAACTTCTCTCCCATTAGCTGCTTCTTCCAGATTCTGGCACATGCACAGTAAATGGAAACTAGAAGCTTACAGATTTGCAGGGCCGGGCAAGCGCAGCAGGGCGGCGGGAGCCCGCACGCGTTTATACAGGACAGTCGAAGTTCCAGCCGGCTCCTCAAAACCAGGGCAGAACTCACACCCCCGCCCCTCTCCCAGCTCACATCAAGCACAGTGTGTCTTGAATCAGGATGAACAGCCTGGTTTTTTTGCAGAGATACTCAGATGTTCATTCATTAATGTCAATTTCACAATTTTTTTAAGTATAGTATTTTTCTTCCTTCTCTAACATTAGCCTATGACCACAGAAAGATAAAAAACGTTTCTGAAAAACAGTTTCTGCGCTGCTTTGTGTCCCTGTAATGTACAAGTGGCCTCAGAGTGTTCCTAAACCAGTGTCACTGGTCAATGGTTTTATTCAGACATTAAGTGTGCCCCGCCCACAGGGCCAGAGGCCGGCTCCGCACCTTTCACTCTTCCTGGTAAAGGGGAGCCCCATCGTGCCCCAAGTCCATGAACAAGGGAGAACTCTCAGGACGTCTTTCATTTGCAGCAGACACGGCAGCCCAGCCCATCAGCAATGCCTCATCCACGAAATGCCAATTCCCTACCTCTACGCTTTTCTCCATTTCTTAAGGATACATGAGATTTAAAGTCAGCTCATTTTAAGAGCAATGTAGTGACCCATACATGTTAATTCATATCTCAAACTGGAAATAAATAATGAGGTTCTTAGACAAGGACGACCCTCCCTAACTAGGTTGTCCGACAGCAGGCCCAGGCCGTGGGTGCGGCGAGAGATTATGAGGTGCTGTGGAGCAGGCAGGTCCTCTCTCCTCCCTCCCTGGAAATCTCTTCAAGGCTCAGACAATTCAGTATTATTAAAAAGGCCTCAGTTTGGACACGCCTTAGGTAAAGAACACGGGCAGTGATCAACAATCCAAGATGCTAGTTACACACTCGGCTTTTGGTAAACGGAAGCAAAGACTGGGTGGCCCAACCTGAATGGGAGCATGAAACTGGAGGCTTAATTAAAATAAGTTTGACACCAAATATGGATTCCTCACCAGGAGCTACTTTGGAGAGAAGCCATGAGAGGCTGGATCGGTCCTGAAACTGCAGCTAAGGACAGGTCTTCTCCCTCCCGAATGTAAAATAGCA
>PVJI01021710.1:0-26636 GCA_004026765.1 Micronycteris hirsuta
TGATGAATGTATCTTCTTTAATTCCTTGGTTGTCGGACTTCCTCTCAATATGATTTTCTGTCAGATTTGGCTGCGTTTGGATGTGTAGATTTCTTTTTTTTTCCCCTTGTTTGGTTGTGCGAGGCGGTACGGTGCATTCACCTATGCCGCCATCTTAGGAAGTCCACACCTTCTTTATATTAGACCCAGATCTTAGATTTTTAACTGAGTATCTTTAAGATTGTCATACTGCTTCTGTATCCTCCTCCCATTGTGATATTCAGTGATGGTGGTAAGACGCGGCTCTGGTCTTTGTTAAGCTAATGTTGTGGTCACCACAGCCTGCATTTCTGCCCCTCCTGCCTGCCCCCTTCTTGGCATAGATTCCACAGGGCTCAGCTCCTCACCCCAGGCTCCAGGAGCCCCTGCACCGCTTCTTCCTTCCCAGGTGTCCCGGCCCCAGCTGTTGGTTCACAAAGCAGGGATCCCCGTTCCCCCGCAGCTTCTGCCCCCAGGGTCGCCCTCTTTGCAGGAGGACATCCTTCTTTATGTGGAAATCTCTTGAAGAACTCTCTCACCCAACCCAGGGTGTCTCGAATGAGTTAGAAGAAAAGGCCCGAAAAGCATTTAGTATAGGTGAGCAATTGCGAATAGACTCGCCAAACCTCTTTCTTGTCCCCCATTAAGGTGAGAGATTCACTTTTAAGAAAAGACAGGGTGAACACAAACTTTTAGGGGCCCCGGGCGTTACAGAGATTATACGGTGGTGTCCCTGTAGTGTAACTCCAAATAAAGCACGCTGAAAGTAAAGGACCGGTAAGGACCTCCTCAGAGTTCTCCCTTGTTTTCCCAATGACCGCTTCAATTACTTTTTAAAAAGTACGAAATCAGAAATTATTTTTAACAAAGCGGGGTGGGGGCAGGAGAGGAGGACTTGATTGCTAATGTGCTCACACCTCAGCACATACTTAATCTGCCTGTGGGCTAAACTGGAATTACGTTTAGATTCTGCCTCTTTTAATGTAGAATGCAAAAGCACATACAAGACAAACACAGAGCCCGAAGAACTGTCCCGAAGAGAATGCCCTCCTCCCACCACCCAGGGCACCGGACCTGTGCCGGCCCCTCTCATGAAAGTAACTATCCTGATATGTCAACACGCACCATAGCTTAGCTGCTTTTCAAAAAATAGTCCTCTAAGTATTTTTTTCATTCCCAGCTTCTCCTTTTGTCCTTTTTTTCCTGATAGCGTCCCCATGGTACAATTTTGCATCTCTTAGAAACGGACAGCAGATCTAGAGATCTGATCCGATTCAGGAGATCTCGGCGTAGATATAGACCGAAATTTTGGTGGCAGAAAGGGCACAGTGTTCGAGATGTTTCCCGACAAGCCCGAGGAAGCCGTCAGCGCCCGGCCATGGGTGCTGGGTGCCTAGAGCTGTGAATTAACCGGGGCCGGCAAAACAGAAATCTCTCCTTCATTCCTATTTGTGTGCTGGCCAGACTGTTTCTAAAAAGGGATTTCCCTTCATTTGCTCCTTGGTTGTGACCTGGTAGTACCGAGTCGTGGGGGGTTCTGGGATGCTGAGACTGTGCTGGCCTCGGGGTTCTCTGGCCATTGGGCGTATCAGAAGCTGAACACGCCTGGAAAAAGCCATTTGATAGGAACGTTGGTTCGTGGTTGGACAAGGCGCCAGGCATCCTGGCCTGCAGTTGTTAGTGTTTACCCAGTTGCTGCCGGTGAGCCCTTTTTCTGAAGAATGGACTCTGCACCTTTTTGCTTGAGCCACCCATGTTTAGGGATCTATTCCTATTTGTTGACAGACTAAAAATCTTATTTTGCTGGATGAAACCCCTAAGTATTATCCGGTCCTCTCTCTTGTCAATGAAAAATATCTTAAATGAAATAATTTCACAGGTGAAGTTTTATAAATATTTCCATCTAAGCCATCCGTGTACATTGGAATCTAGAATTGGGGTAAATGAATGCAGTTGTTTTCCTCCAAGTTCATAAATGAAAATGGGGATGGAAAACCTTGCTTGTCTCTTGCACTCGGGAAAGTGTCGGTATAGTTGAGATTTTCCAATGCACACAGATGAAAGTCGTCTGTCCTTGTTTCTGTTATAATAAGAAAGAAAGGAATGAATACTTGTTTCCTTTAGATCTGCTGTTGTGCGTTAGCGTATATTTTTGTCTTCAAAAGGACTTTAGGCTGTGGGTGTATTTACAAAGCTCGGAGAGGCTGAGTACCTTCCCAGGCTCTCAGAGCTGGAGAAGGACTCCCGGTGATTCACCTGCGCTCCAAAGCCTGGACCTCGTCCACCGCCCTCGGGAAAAGGCACATGAGCACTGAGTCACTGGCCAGGTTTTTTCTCATGGTAACTGGGTAAAATGGCTAAGATGTTTTATTTCATTTATGTTTATTTCACTTTGGTTTTAAAAGACACTATAATTTATATTTATCACTAAAGTAGTTAAACATAATGTGTACCTGGTTAAAAAACAGTTGGTATTAAAGAAAAATATTCATACTATATTAAGTTATTTTGATTAAGCTAATAATTGAAATGTCAGTTTTTAATAAGTACTATTGCCCTACAAATAGTTATAATTAATGGGCTCCCTATACTAACAGGGATTTAAGGTAACTTTTAATAGCAAAAAAAAAAAAAAAAACCCAAATCATCATTTAATGCTGTTTAAATTAGACTGCATTCTAAAAATTAAACCAAAGTTTATACTTTTTGGTTAATGTTTAGATGCTCTGATTTGATCTTTTTTGATACAATTGTATTTGTGTGATGGTTGAAAGTGTGAACTTGACCGCTGGCTCTGCCCCTGGCCGGCTGTGTGACTTGGGGCAAGTTACTTACCCTCTCTAAGCCTCAATTTATTCCTTTGTTAGGTCATAGGCTTACCTAACTCACAGGTTTGTTCATGAGGGGAACATGATAGCTACTCAGAATGTGTTCACTGTGACTACCCTCACCTTGCTTTGGGGTTACGTGCCATTCCTGAAGATTCTTTCCTTTTTCTTTTTTGATGAAATGTTTCAGGTCAAAGTGGTTTTGACTTAAAACCATTTTTGCAATAATCTCACCATTCTAGATAAATATTCTCATAACAAACGTTTATTGAGCCCACAGATCGGGCTGGGCGCCGCAGATGCAGTGACAAACAGCAGGCAGTCTGCTGTCCGGGCACTCAGTCCGTTTCTGGGAGACCAGCAAGGGAAGAAACGGTTTTCAAACGTGGGCACAGGTTAGGGAAGTAAAGTTAGGGAAGGGAGCAGCTCTCAGGTTAGGATGACTTTATCCTTGGGAACTCGTGGAGGGTAGCAGAATGTCATGACTCAGCTGCTTTATAATCTCGTTTTATCTTAAAGATCTTTCAAAGAGCAAACACGTGTTAAAAAATTCCCTCTTTGAGCTCTGCTTTGATTTTGTTGAACTGCACTGAAATCACTGGAGTTTATTTCTTTTTTTAAAAAAATATTATTTTTATTTAGATATAATTGACATATATCATTATATTCATTGCAGGCGGACAATGTAATGCATCGATATTTGTATTACTGCAAAGTAATGATCTCGGTCGGTCCGGTTAACATCCATTACCACACGTAGTTACCCCCAGGGAGGATCTTGACCTGGCCTTGAAGCTCTTCTCCTGCATGAAGAGGAGGGAGGGGTCGCGTACAATTTTGAGTCCCCTGGTGCTGGACTTCTTCACTTACCCCAGAATTTCCATTTCTATAACCCCATGGCTGTAACCCCATATCTGTCATAAAGAATCTACCCTTTGATAATGTTCTACTTGGAGATGTGGCAACACCTCATTAATTTACATTTACCTGATTTTAAATTTTAGTAGTTTGAATGGATTAGGATGGAGTTCACCCTTCTGTCCACGGTGGCATTAGTTGCTGGCTCGCCATCAGCCCCACCCCAGCTGGGAAGCATTTCCCTGCCAGCGCCCAGTGCAGGATACACTGCTCCCACCAGTGGGCGGTGGGTCGCGCTGCTCTGTGGTCCTACCCACACTCCGCCGCCCCCCGCCCCCGCCCCGTCTCAGACCCCAAACACCAACTCTTCCGCACCGTTCTTGGTTTTCTGCTTCTTTGAGAACTGCAAGCCCTCGGATAGGTCCGTTCTGCCACAGCAGCGCTCCGGTCGTAGCGTGGAGTAAGTGTGGGCTCAGGTGCTTGCAAAGCTGGAGCAATGAGAAGAATGAAGGGAATTGGTGGGCAGGAATTAGCTAATTAATGTCAAACCCAGCAGAATGTTGTACGGTTTGATGTATTTCATTTAGTTTCCTTACATGCAGCAAGTTCTCATTACTCCACCTGCCCAGGAGAGGGAAATGGAGGAGGTGGTGAGGACAGGACCCGCTCCATGGAGTTGGGGGGCCCACAGGTGGACTTTGAGGATTAGCAGGGAGTGTTAGGGCTCAGCACAGACGCAAGGACTAGTTTTGGCTGAAGGGAGATGAGAGAACAAATTTGGAAAAGACACTGAAGTGCAGATGGTAAGAGACCTTGGGTGTTGAGGATAAGATACTTGAACCTGATTCTTTGTAAGTATCTTTGACAAAGAGCAGTGGCAGGGGAGGTGTATTTTAGAATGAAGAGGCTGGGAGGTGGAGCTGGAGGGATTGAAAATGGGGAGAGCGCCTGGAGGCAGGGAGCCTAGTCCCAAAGACACTCTGATGACCTACGGGTGGCAGGGCACCTGGGTCAAGTGCTGGTGCAGGAAGGAAGTTCTGGGGCAGTTACTCCATTCGTCCCTCTGTCCCCAGTCGCTCGGACTTCATCCACTCGACAGTAATTAGATGTCCTTTAAGAAAATGTCGTATAGCATGAACTTTTCGCTTGTCCCGTCACTGTGTTTGAGGGCCGACTGCTAACCCAGTCTACTCGGAGAATCACCGCCCAAGAACACCCCGGCAAAGGTGGAAATAATCCTTCCCTTGCAACCTGGCAGGGCGGGTGGTTTAAGTCAGGGTTTTCCAACCTGTGCTACGAAGCCTGATTGCTTTACAAGTTGATTTATTGTTTTACTTTCTGAATTCAGATGAGAGGATGTGATAGTGTTATTTGTGACCTTCCAAATCCCTTTTGTTCTTCAGCGTTAAATTTACTCCCAGCTACTCTGCCACGGCCTGGCTGTTCTCAGTGAATGAAGGACGAAATTGACCAAAAAGAGCATGTTGGAAGGCCAGGCAAAATTTATTTCTCTCCTTTAACTTTTTATTTTGAAATAATTACAGAATAGTCGCAAAAAAAATACAAAGAGTCCCCTTACACCCTTCACCCAGATTCCTCAAATGTTTGCTTTATCATTCTCTCTCCCTCCTCCCCTTGTCACTCCCTCCCTACACACACTCACATGTGCACACACACACACTCACATTCCCTGATACACATTAATTTTTGCTCTGAACCATTTGAGGATAAGATGCAGACATGATACCCTCTACTTCTGAATACTTCAGTTTGCACTTTCTAAAGACAAAGACTCACTGACTTGGTCGCAGGACGAGGATTTACTCCAGGTGCTTCATTCCGATTGTGCTAAGCTGCCCCTGTACCGCCCCTTATAGAACATTCCCTCCAGCACCCTCCGTACCCCCATCGCTACACAGTTCAGGCTCTCCTGTGTTATCTAGTTGTAAGGTCTCTTTCTTCTCCCTTCGTCTGGAGTGGTGTTTCTTTGACTTTCATGAACTTAGCAGTTGTGGAGAGGACAGGTCATTTATCTGGTGTAGCGAATGTTGCAGATTTGTGTTTGTTCCCTGTTCAATCAGATTAGACTCAGGTTATGCATTTTTCCTAGAAATACCGTAGGCGTGGTTTTGTGTCCACCATGCATGGCGTTATCGGGGTTGCTTGAGGTCCTTTTGTCCTATTGCCTGAGATGTTGACTTCAATCTCTTGCGTAAGGGGTTGTCTGCCAGGGCCCTGGCAGTGTCCCCTCCAGTGGGTCTGCTTTACTGGATGGCTTTCTTGGGGGAGGGGAAGGACTTCCATGCCCCTCCACGGTTGAACAGTTGATCCTCTTACGGGTTTCTCAACTTCTTGCTTTTTTCCCTTTCCCATGCAGTTTCCCCAAGAGCGCCTCTCCTCTCTTTTCCACCTGCATCCCCCACACAGTTGCCTCTCTGAGACTGCCCCTGCAGGCTGGGATGCCCTTTTGCATTCCTTTAGCATGCTGTGAGCCCCCTCCAAGTGATTTCACATTGAGGGTGGACTTCCTCTTTTAAGCAGTGGTTTTAGACCAGTCTTGGGACCATAGCTACTTCCTTCTGCCGCTTAGTTGCTCCTGGAATACTATTGCGTATTCCCGTGACGGCTTACAGCAGCAGCTGGAGAGAGTCAGCTGTGCTATAATGCCGTGTACACATTATTAGAAATCCTCATGTTCCACAGAATCACACAGCCACCGCCATGGACCTCATGGGAAAATGGGCTTCGGGGCATGTATTAGTTTGCCGGAGCTGCCGTAACAAAGTGCCACAGGCTGTGGGACTTGAAGAACAGAAATGTATTGTCTCACAGTTCTGGAGGCTAGAAGTCCAAGATCAAGGTGTCGGCAGGGTTGGTTTCTTCTGAGACCTCTCTCCTTGGCTTGGAGATGACCATCTTCTGCGTGTGCACACTCACGGTCTTTCCTGTGGTGTATGATGTCCTCTTCTTGCAAAGGACACCGGACATGCTGGATTCGGGCCCACCTGCATGACTTCACTTCACCTTAGTCACCTCGTTAAAGGCCCTGTCTCCAAATACGGTCACATTGAGGGGCGGGGAGGTTAGGACTTCAACATACGAATTTGGGGCGTGGAAGGGGGAATGATAACACAGTCCAGCCCCAAGCAGGATAGAACAGTCAATGAGCAATCACCGACACATAAAAATTACCCTAATAAAAACTGTAGCACCGTTTTAGCCCTGTTAAGTCATTAGATATACAGAATACTCCAATAAATGTGACAGTTTACCTTTGGAAATACCTGAAGTTTGCTTGTGGGAGGGGCCGTAGGAAGTGTTGTAGCTTGTGAGTTACTTTATCTGACGGAAAGTTGTCCCACCAGGTGTGGATGGGTATGGCTCCCTCCTGCTGCGGGGAATGAGGCAGCTGGTAGCTTGGGCGGGGGGTGTGCGTGTGCGCGCCTGGTATTCCCACCAGCTTGGTTCAGCTGGGCGCCGTTTTCTGCATTCAACTAGTGTTTCTTGTGGATGAAAATGCACAGGAGCAAGCTCAGAATTCTCATTACGTTCTAATTGTTCTCTAATTTTGCATTTTCAAAACCTGTTATGGTAACTCACCAGGAGTTGATGTTTATTTTCTCATCTACAGGTAATTTGAAATTACCTTAGTTTTCGGAAGGGCACGAGTTTTTGTAGCTTTATTTGTGCTTGCTTTTTAAAATTGTCTTTTTGTATTTTGGAGAATGTGTTGGCAGATTTGACTATACCCAGTTGCCTTTACTGCTGTTACTCAGCTTCTCCTCATGTACAGAGTTTTTCTTCTAAAAATACTTTAATCACAGTAGGCTAGTTTTGCAAATTAATATATCTTATAGTGAAATTTTATTATAGCCCCTCCTTTTCCTCTCTTCGTTTGTTTCTGTATCCTTTATTTATATAATTAATTTCTCCACATTTGGGCAGAGTTCAGGGTTCTTATTTTTCCCTAAAGTTTCATTGTTTTAATAACATTTAAAAATCCTTAGCCTGATTGGCCCTGGCATTTTTAAGGAGGGGTTGGAGTGAAATAAAGCAGCCCTCGCTTTGCATGCTCCTAATGTGCACATACATTATTTACCATGATTTACTTAAGTAATATCCGTCTCCCAGCAACCTGGTTCGCATTTCAGCTACCACAGTATATTAGCTGTGAGTAAGTGCATCAAGTACAAACCTTGCTTCAGCCCACAGGTCACTGCATCACGACAGTGACAAATCGCAGGGTTTCCCAGCCCTGCCCGTGAAGGGTCGGTCACCCCGCGTGTTCATGCAGGGTTCACGCAGGATTCACGCAGACAGCAAGTGTGCACAGCTGTATTGCCTCTTTGTCTCCCAGTGATGAACCCACTGTGGTTTTGCAAGAGTGGATAATTGAAAGAGAGAATTGGCCAATAAAAATAAAAGTGCAGCAAAGAAAAGAGAAATGGTCACGCTAGCAGTGACATTGGAAGGGATCGGAAGATTTGGAAGTGATGCGTCTCGGGCCTGCAGGGAGCTGTGACACAAACATAGGGAATGAGTCTTGTGGCTATAAAAACAAGGTAGAGTGCCTTTAGTTTAAATTGCAGCAGGAACAGAGAGTTGATTGTGGTTAAAATGGAGTGTTGACTTCTATTCTGGAAAGTTGTAATTTAAAAATCCCAATCAGTTTGACTATCACTCAGGCCAAAGTATGGAAGTTAGTTGCCACATTGAATGAAAATGGTAATTACATGGATATTAAAGAAGAAACACTTAACTGTCCATAAAGACTGGGTTCTTCTTTCAGACGTTGTCATGAATTGATTAAGATTAAGCCATCAGATGAAGCTGTAGCGCAGATAAGGATGCTGCTGAGAAATCTGTATCCAGATTACAAGGATTAGTTAAGAAAGGTGATGATGGTGGTCATCAAATATTGAATGTTGATCAGGAAGGTTGAATGGCAACTCTATCAGGAAATTGTGTCACAGGAGATGTAAGATCTGCAACTAGATACAAAGGCGTGGAACACAGAGTAACTCTTGTCTTCGAAGATAATGCACAGGGTGACTTCAAGTTAAGACCTATAATGATCAGTCTGAGAATCCTAGAGCGTTACAAAAATCACACACAAGAAGCATCGCAAACGATCCTTCAGAACAGGTAAAAGATCATGGGTTACAATACCACTGTTTCAAGACTTGTTTCAACTGTGTTCTTCCTGGAGGTCGGTAAAACCATTTAACTTCTAAAGCGCACCTGCCCCTGTTAGGCGGTGCTCCGGGTCACCCTGATTCTCTTGAGGACATGAATAAAAATTTGCTTTTTACTAATGAATCAACTTTACTAATAGAACCAATGAACCATGGAGCTCTCCAGCTTTGAAAGCCTGTTTTCTTATGTGGACATTTTGGTAGCTGAATTTGGAAAGAAATAAGACATGCATTAGCAAACATTCAAGCATGGGAGCAGGAAGCAGCAGTGAGGATGTGTGTGTACAATGCAGAAACGTCTGCCGCACTGCATGTGGCCTTGCAGTTGACCTTGGGAAGGTCGATGCCCCCATTGGAGAGCCTGGAGCTGTGTAGCCAAAGGAGCTCAGTGAAGTCAGATTTTTCCACGGAAACAAGGGCAGTGACCTGACAAAAGTGTGAAGATGTCCTGGAGGAAGTGATGCCTCCCGATGTCTTCACATTAGAAGAACTCTTAGAGATAATTCATGATGTTGAAACCACAGGATAAAATGTTGGCAGCTGATCCCAACTGAGAAAGGAGTATGGCAATTTGTCAAGGAATAGAGAAGATTTTCACTCATATCATAAGTTATATACAATGTGAAGATGCTAAGCTCTGTTCAAACTGCTCTTGATGAGTTTTTTAAACAAGGAAACCCTTTATTTCTCAAGGTTTCTAATGTTTTAAAAGATACTACACTAAATAAATGTTTTTCTATTATTTCATTTTCCTATACATTGATGGAGCATTTTTAATGATTTGACAAAAATTGTCTAAGCTCCTGGAACGATTGTAGCCTTTTGTGTTCACTAGGATCCCTTTGCCGGATTGTGACGTGCACATCCGTTTTGCCAGCCCGGCACTCCACTGCGAAGTGAGGTCTGCCTGTCTGGAAAAGAAAGTTCTTCTCCCTTGCCCTCACTCCCCTTGAGCAGCTGCCGTTGGGTGTTTGCTTGTCTGTGTCTAGCTCTCCTCCTAGACTCTTACTAGTATCCCCAGGAACACGCGTGTGCTGCCCGGTAGGTACCCCGTGTGGCACCTTGCTCTCCAGCCGCCCCCGCCTGACCCTTGCCTCGTCATCCCTGCCCTTGTTTCCGGGCTGCAGAGCTGGCAAGACTGTTTTCCCGGGACTCGCAGCTTGTCTGGCTCAGGAGACACTCCTGCGCTGTTGTGCTGCCCAGCTCCTCTGCAGGCCCCTCCCCGCCCCACACGCCCCCCACCCCCTCCCCATCCAGGAGCAGTGCTGTCTGCCCTTGTCGCCTTAATCCAGTCCAGTGGTTGTCTCTGGTTTCTAGAGCATGTGCTTGGGGTGTCATGCACAACCTCACAGTGTCCACCGTTTCCGGTGTGCAACTTTCACTCTTCTTCGTGGCACTTTGGTGAAACAGGACAACTTCAGCGGGGAGAAGCCCTTCCCCTTGAGTGACTGGTGGCTATCCCGGAGATATTGCATTAGGTTATCCCGGAGACCTGCATTAGGGATGGAAGAGGACAGACGTGAAGCTGTAAGAGTGTTTTCTCAGTGAACCGTTAAGGAGAAACATGCTGGATGGTACAAAAAGTGGTCACAGGGAAACCGGAAGCCGGCGGACCCATGCGTGTGGCCACAGGGAGATCAGGATGTGTGGCCTGAGAGGTGTGCAGCCCTCGGGGGTGCGAGGTTTGTGCTGACCACAGGCGGCCCCGCAGCCGAAGGGGTGGCAACCATAGAACAGCCTTCCCTCTCCCAGTAAAACACTCGTCATGCCCTAGAGAGGACGCAGGGACCTTGACGTAGGTCAGCTGCGAGGTGAAGACGCCCGCCCCATGGTGCGGGCTGGGGGCTGAGCACCAAGCAGCTGGCTCGCACTCCAGTGGAACTTAGGGCGTGTCTCTAATTCCTTTATTATTTTTGGTCTTGGTTGTTTGAATCGACCCCAGGCGTAAGTCCTTGCCAGGTCTCTGTGGAAGTGTCCTTTGTCTTGATTGTGTCAAAATATGTGGATGGCCCTCAAAAGTATTAAACTTACTCTGGATGTTTTCCGTCTTGTAAGGAGTTGCCGGGTATTTTCCGGGTCGTATACTCAGGAGATTTGTGATCTAACCATCGGGTGCCTTATAATTTCTAACACAGTTGTGCATGGAACTGAGGCATCACATCAGGCAGTCAGATGAGCGGGACTGCTTGGCGTGAATGGTGCAGGTTGTATTAATCTTAGATAAAATGAAATGAGTGTTTCTCCGCACAGTGGAGCCAAGGCACTGAATTACTCTATTCAGCTGAGGCTGACGCGACTTAACAAAATGGTACTTTTAGAGTTTTTTAGGGTAATGAGAGAATGGAACTGAAATTTAAATTCTCTCACAGTTTGGACAAAATAATTTCGGTGAGCGGCAACTAAGAGGCCCATTGAAGAAATTCTCTTTCTGCTCTAAAATTCATTCAGTAACACTTAATAATCTTCAACTTTCCTTGGAAAAGGTTATGACTTAATGCAGGTCAGTGCCCTCTGCATTACGTGATGGGAACCTAATGGGAACATGAAGAAGAGATGGGAGCTGACCTTCGAAAGACAGAGAAAGCTGCAGCTAAGTTAGGGATTCCTCTCTCTCTCTCTCTTTTTTCAGCCAAGACCATTTGGGAGACTCTCAGTGCACTGGAGAGCGCACTCAGTTGGAGAGGAACTGGGCGCGGTGGACGGCTTTGGGGCTGGCCGAGAAGGGAGTCCTTTCCTGTGGGTGCAGGACTTGGAGTAGATGGGTGGGGGCCGCCCTGACCCTCCTGTTAGAGGGACGGTCCTCAGCAGAGCCAGAGCTTTAGGTCTCCCCGATGTTGACTACCTTCCCAGAGGACATGGAGTGATGTTTTCAACACCAGGCAGTTTGTGCTTGGCTGTGTGCCAGTTCTGTGTGACGGCCTCCAGAACGGTGACATCCACGTTCTCATTACCACAGTGACTTTTTTAACCCTTGCGGTCCTGTGGAAAAGGCACAGTTTGGACATCTCATAAACCAGAAGCCCCGATAACTGTTGCGAGGTACCGTGGTCCGAGGTGCTGATAACACATCAATGTCAGCCCCGCTTAGGCACTGCATGCAGTCTTCACCTCCCATATCCCCTAGACAAACATTCCTGAGCCCGTGCCTTTCCCAGGCTATTTGATTCAGAGGCTTACATTTCCTGGGTAGACGCCCAAGGGGACGCAAACCTCGGCAGGGCAGAGCTGCGGTGAGGGCGGGCCCGGCAGGAAGGGGCCCTACCCGGTGGAACGGGGAGAAGGGCCTCTCCTGACTCGAGAGCAGGAGCCACGTTCCTGTCAGATGCTGGAGGGGCCTCTTGATCAGGGCTTGGTATGTGGAGAATGGAAAGCCGGGTTGGTAAGCTTTCTTCTTTTCCTCCCAAATTCCACCCTGATAACAACAGAAAAGCATATTTGACCAGCAAGGCCCTGAAATATTTGAGCATTAAGGGTCAGGTGCTGGGCTTGAGGACTCTTAAAGCCAGGCCACATACAGCCCCGGTGGAGCTACGGTGTCTAACCAAACGAAGGCATAGTACACTACTTCTATTTGTGACTCGTGTTTAATTTTGAAAGAACACAGCAGGCCTTTTGAAGGCAGTTTAAGGAATGGGTGTGGAAGGGGGTGTGGGGGAAGGAAATCTCAGCAGAATGCTTTCAGATATTTCCTGTTATATAAATGCTACATACTTCTCATGCCTGCAGACTCGTAGCAAATGGGAATGCGGCCCGTGGAGGCTTACAATTAATCACTGTTACAAAGAAGGAACGTAGAAACCGTATAGGTAATGAAGGAACCTTGAAAACTGGCGCAAAGTACAAGTTTTAATTTTTCATCCAAATCCTATATGTGGCACTTGAATATATGGTGTAATATATGGCATAACAACATATCTTTGGACAAAAATAAGTGAGTTTTTAAAAATGCTTTTTGTTTAATTCATGAGACTTTCTGCCTTGGTAAAAGAGTCCATCTCCAGGTAAACTTTCCAGATAATGAAGTACCTCGTCTACTTTATCCCCCAGATTAGCTCAGTCCATGTCTGTGGCAACGTTGTGACGTGTGCCTATGATGGGCAAAGTGCTACCCGGGTGTTATGACCCTTCAGCTTTCTACCTGCAGCTTCGTAGTGTGGTAGATTCTTTTTTCACTAATTTCTTTCTTTTTTTTTTTTCTTCTCCATTTTGACATGGCCAGATCTATCTGCACTCGTGGCTGGAAAAAGCAGCTAATGAGAGCTTCTTTCCCCCCTTGTTTTCAGAAAACTAACAGAACCCACCCAAGACATGTGGGGCAGGTGTCTGTCACAGCCTGTGGGACTCAGGGATGAGAGTGACTCTGGACTCATAGATACCGTGTTATATAAATGCTGTAGCTGTCAAGTTCACTGCAGTGCTCCCGTGTGGACCCCGCTAGTCTTGCTGCTCGTGGTGTTTGGATCCGAGAGCTGGCTCCATCACTTAGCAGCCCCTGTGGACCGCGCTCCTGGTTTCTTCGAACCGTAGTGTGCTGTAAAATGGGGACTCGCACCTCCCTCGCCGGATTTCCTGCACGTTAAGGAGTTAGAGTACATGAATGAAGCAGGTCTGAACCAGTGCATATTTGAAGCATGCTTCAGCAGGGCCCTGAGAATTCTTATTTCTTGTTGCCACACAACCTCAAGCCATGTATTCATTGATTTTTTAAAAATTAATGCAACTAATATGTGTTGAGTATGTACACTGTGTGTTACTCTCCACACTCTGGGGGACATGAAGATCAATGAGCACAGATCTGGACCCCAAAGCGTCTGGAATGTATAACTAGAAAGTAGTCCGTGTCTCAGGAAAGGCACACACAGGAGAGTTGGGGTGCAGAGCGCCCGGAAGCCTGCTGGGTGATGAGGAACCTCTCGGCTCTCTGTCCCGTGTGTGACCTGGAGCTCTCCTACAGCGAGGCGTTGCTTTTCACACGCTCCCTCCTCACAAGCGGGAAGCACAGAGCTCTGCAGAATTTGCATCAGAGCGTAGACTTGGAGCTGTTAGCAAGACGCCATGCGGCTGGGTGGTACGGTGTCTGTCCCAGCATATACAGCATTATCTGTGAATTCGATGGTGCGCCAGGCAAGTTCTGTGTCAGGACGAGCCATCACAGTTTGCGAACATCTCTGAGTGAGAGGACTCTGGTACGGCCAGGGCGCGTGTGTGGTTCTCCTCCATGTGAACTGTGGTACACTGATTTGAAAGAAGTGAATTTTACACACGAGAGTTAGGCATACCTAGGAACTCCTTCATTCATCTGGTTTTCATTGACAGCCTACCGCTATGAGCTGGGCATCGTGGGGAGTGTCATGCCGACTCATCTCATGGTTCAGACTGGTTAGGGAGATGAAGCCTGTTAGACACGTAGCTCAAATCCACAGCAGAAACCATCACCAAGGAGAGGTACAAATTTCAAGTGCAATGGGCTTTAGGGGAGGGCAGATTATTTCCAGTAGATGTGCTTTCCAGTGGGGCTCTGTGTAGGGCGAACACATATCCCAGTCTGCTTGGGTAAGTCCCAGTTCACTGCTAGTGTCCCTGTCCCGTCCAATTAATGTCCCCTTTCACTGTGAAAACTGTCCCAGTTTGGATGATAAATTACGTGGTCCCTCTATCTTTGAGGATTAGGTAAAACCTGACTCTGGAGATAGAAGTCAGTCAAGGTAAAGATGACACCGTGAACAGAAACTCAGGCCAGAAGGAGACTGTGGTGTCCTTAGGAAAGGCGTGTTTGCTTGGCCTGCGGCTTAAGAACAGGAAAGTGAATCATTGGAGATAAAGGTCGGGGAGGTGAGTCCAGGTCAGATTTTCAGTGTCCTGATGAGACACCAGGTACCTTGGATTTTACATAGTTGGCAATGGAATGTGGTGAACCCCTTTTTTTTAAGATTTAAAAAGATCCCTGTAATTCCTGCCCATTATAGTACAGGACTCTTTTGGGTTCAAAACAAAGTAGTTAGGGGCCACTGCCAATTAAAGATTATTCAGATTTCTATGAAAGTCATTGGGAACATAAGACATGAATTACCACAATCTACGTGAAGTTTTGCAGAATCGGGAAAAAATCACTAATCTTCAGAGCAGAATTGACTTTGGATCTTTGAATCGAGAGATGAAGAAAACTCACAATCAAAGGGACCGTTAAATGTTTACGCCCCCCCGCCCCCCAGCGAGCTATTGGCAGAGGCCGGGGAAATCCTGCACAGTCTGGTGTCTTTGCGATGAGCATCCCGCTTCCCAAAAGAGCTGCGTTTGGGTCAGACTCATCAGTGTCTCTGTGTCGTGGCTTAGTGGTGATAAAGTAGAGAGCTCTCCTCTACTTCAAGGATATTGGAGCTTATTTTTTAAAATGTCTAGTGCCTAGAAATTCTTTGAAGAAAGCAAACATTCAGCAGGGAAGTTGTTAAGCCAATGGCCCTCTTCCCGTCTGCCACAGGGCTTCAGAGCCCAGGCTGGCTGTGGCAGATATCAGGAAGGAGAAAAATCTAAAGGGACATCGAGTACCACATTCACATATGGAAATGGGAAATGGGGTTTTAAATGATGGCCCGTGTAGAAATACAAATGTCTGTAAAAATTAACTTTCCGTGCGACATTCATCTCTTTAGAGCATAAAGTATTGCCTGCATCTTCGTATATTTAAACCTGGTTTGAAATAGTAAAATGAACAAAAGGGATCAAATAAGTACAAGCTGACAAAACATAGGTGTGGGAGAACTGTATTTTGACTGTAGTTCTAGGTAGTCATTGTTGATACTCATTGAAATGGGATGTGTTGCCAGCCGGTACGGGTAGAGGAAGACTGACAAGTGCTTTGTATAGTTTTTACACCTCTTTGTAAAGTTAAGTTTTTTTTTATCATTATATTCTTAGATGTCCTTTAGAGAGATCCTAGGAGGATATAATTTTGGAGTCACCATGCTATACCCAAACAATGGGGTGAATATCTTCCTGAATACAAACCCAATTTGTTTATGTCACACTCTAATTTCCGTTGAAACAAGCATGTCATTTTGGAGATTCAAGACCTGGTGTAAATATATTGGGCTACAACTTCCTGTCTTAGACCAGTGCCTTACTGAACAACTAATCATTGCATCGTCAAGTAAATGTATTATGTACAGTTATGTTTTCATCTCCGAAACACTTTGAAACCTGACTCTATAGTATTTTAAACAGTCAGGTGGATGTTAGCCTAAGCACAGAAGTCACTATGGAATCAACACATGGGCCCCAATTTGAGCTTCAAAAGAAGAGTGTGTATATGTTTCTTCAGTTGTAGATATTGAGAATTGACCTCCCATTTGGGTGAGGCCCTCCCGCCCTGCTCCCGTCACCTTGGAGCATCACCTTGTAATGAAGAAGTCAGGGTTCAGCGGGCACCCTTTCCTGGCTCTGTCAGTGCTGTTTCCTCTGGACGACCGATCGCATGCTCTATAACTGAGTTTCCTTCGGTTTCCTCTGTAATTAATAACCGTCTCTTTTTCCCTATTGGTTGAACACTCTCTGTCCCTGTCCCAGTTGCTGTCAGAATTCTATACCTCCTTTCAGGGCACCCAGATGCAGCAGGGCTCACTCCTCCCGCACCCGGTGGCCGTTCAGACGGGGTGACCGCTGTCACTGCTGCAGGCGCCCCGTGTGCATGGTCCCCACGTGCTGCCGTCCTGCAGATTGCGTGTGTCTGTCTCTGGTGTTGACCGCATGTGCTCCAGTTCCCTGGGTTTCCTCTGTCCTTCTGGCAGAGCGGCTCAGAAAGGCAGAATTCATCTCAAACAGCACCAATGTCATGAACCTCGACCAGCACCAGCACCTACAGAACTGGATAAATAACTGAGGATGAGACCCTGATTAGGAGATGTTAGTGAAGGTATAGGAGAATGGGATGAACTTTATTTTATCGAGTAATTTTAATTAATGGCTTGTTTTTCTAACTCAGGTGCTACTAATCTAATAGGTAACTAAGCAGTGCTTTGCAATTGCAGTTCATTGACATTTTAGATTAAAAAAAAAACAGTATTTATCTTCGCAGTGATAAAGAGCTATATTTAGAGCCTTCCCCAGCCCACCCCACTTCACCTTGCACACTCTGCCCCCTTCAGCCTCATGACTTTGATTTGCCTCAAGCTGAATTTGAGTTAGAGCTCAAAGGGCACACATTTCTGTTTATGACTAAGGCCTGACCTGAGGTCATTATGGTTATCAGGCATTCCTCACATTCCATATGTCTCCTGTTCGTGCCTGGAGGCCCGGTGCCACACTGGAGAAAACTAAGGGCTGGAGAACACAAGGAAATAGCACCAGAGAGAAAGCTTCACGTAAGCTCCAGTCCTGTGTTTAGCAAAGCAAATGCTCGGTATGGAGCTGATTTGTAGCCTGTCAGCCATGTTCCTTACCCTGCTCAGGAATACTTCTTCATTTTCTGATATTTGATTCTTGAAATTCCAACCCTTGAGCTTTCTTTTTTTAAAAATTTGGGATTCTTTTGGTTTGTGTGTTAGCTGTACTCAGGGCTAGGGTGAGGCACTTTTCAAAATCTTCATTCTCTGGAGGATGATTGATGGGTTGACAGGTCATCAGCGCAGATGTGGTGGTGAACAGAAAGTGCCTTCTTTGCACACAGGTGACCGAGCCCCAGTCCTTGTTCGAGGCACGAAGGACCACAGTGGCGCGCAGCACAGGTGGTGGGGTGGGAGGAAGAAAGACGATAGCAATAAACAAGAGAAATCCAACATGAAAACAGCCCCCCGGAATTAGTCAGCTGGCTGATAGGACCGACAGTGATTCCTTTAGGGAGACTTGTGCGTCCGCAGACTCTGCTGAGTGAACAGGCAGCCTGCACATCACAGGGACTTCTAGACGAATGTCTCGTTTTGCGGAGGAGAGTGTGGGAACTTGGGTGACAGCTGGTGGCCAAAGGGAACCGGACTGAGTGTTACTGGCAGTATTTTAGTATTTTACAAGGAGGATGGATTCATGTAGTTTTTAACTAAACTTTGATATAAAAAGGAAAGATTTCAAGTTTTTCCCAGAGATCCTCAGCTGCTGGGGGAAGGGTTGAAGAGTGACGAGAAAAACACAGCTGCTGGCTGAGAAGTCAGGGTGCAGTCCAGGCGAGGGGCCCTAGTTGGTCCATGAGGGCCTGGCCACGAAGGAGGCCACGTGTGTGGTCACCGCGGGGGCTGGGGGTGGAGCCTGCAGCAGTCACCATGGATGGATCGGGTGTTATGGGTGAAATGGAGGGGAAGTGTCCAAGATTATTGCCTCCCAGGCTGTGCCTTGAGCATCTGGGCAGATGATGGTGCCATTTTCCAAGGTCAGGGTACCCTGGGGAAGGTGTGGGGCTGGGGTAAGTGGCGGGGGGCGAGGGGGTTAAGAGTTGTTTTATCTGAGCTCCGTTTAAAGTGGCTCTCAGACACCCTGTGGGACGGTCAGGTAGTTGTTGGCCCTAAGTGGCCTGGCTCTCCACACGGGGCGGCTGGAAGCCACTAGCTGTAGGTTCCTCTACAGCCGTCCCCGGGGCACTGAGTACCACGCGGTGCGCCTAGAATACAGAGATGAAAAGGCAGGAGGAACGACGAAGTCAGCTACAGAATGGAAACAGAGAGAAAGTGACCAATGGGAATAGGAAAATGCCTCCAAAATCAAAGCTCGTCCAGTGCCATCACAGGCAGCAGGCCCGGGGGAGGGGGAGGAGGACAGCTTCCCTCTGAGGAAGTGAATCCTGGGGAGCAGCTGTGAAGGGGGCTGTGGCCTGGGGGCAGCTGGGGAGGTCGCGGCAGCGGCCCGCGTCAGGGCACGTTTTGCTGCCTGTCCATCAGGCTGCCCGGCTTCCGAGTCCCCCGGGGGCCCATCCTCGGAAGGCCCTGCAGCAGGCAGTGGGCTCAGCCCCAGAGCGCGCAGGGCCAGCATCTGAGCTCAGCGGCAGTATTCCCACCCTTCGCCAGCTCGGCCGGTGGATTCCTGGGGTTGACAGGGCACCTGGTGGTACTTGCAGGCGTTTCTTCTCTGACGCTTCCTATTGTGGGCACGAGGCTGGGGAATGGGCCTTTCCCACGAGCGCGGCCGGCGGTCCGGAGCAGCAAGTGTTGGAAGCAGCCTGCCTGGCCTGTGAGACGGGAGGCGATGAACAGAACGCAGTGCATCCAGAGGAGAGGACGCCGTTTAGCCCAAAAGAGGTTCGGATTCTTGACATTCGCAACCACTGGGACACACGGCAGAAGCGCTCTGCTGGCCGAGCGAGGCTGGACACAGAAACCACAGACGGCAGCATTCCATGCACATGAAATGTCCGGAAAAGGCGCATCTGTGTGGACAGAAAGGAAATGAGTGGCTGGCTGCCTGGGGCGGGGGCGGGGGGGGGGGGGGGGGGGGGGGGGGGGGGGGGGGGGGGGGGGGGGGGGGGGGGGGGGGGGGTGACTGCAGGGAGGCTCAGGGGGTCTTTCTGGGGTGGTAGGAATATGCTCAGCGTAGAGGCTATGGTGGTTTTAACTCTGTAAATTTACTAAAAATGTCTGGTTTTTAGTAAATAATGGGCAAATTTTATGGTATATAAAATCAACGTCAGTAATACTGTTTAAAAAAAAAAAGAGTAGGCTTGGGTGACTCCAGCCCGCCCGGCAGCGCTCCCCGTGGTCCCGGGGACCCGAGAGCGAAGGTAGTAATCGTGCGTGGGAAGGAAACTCCGCCAGCCAGGTGTCCCGACCTCCGAAGTCTCGTCCCTGTTCACGGATGGGGCGTTTCTCGGGGTACAAGGTGGCAAACGGGGGCTTGCACTCAGGGAGCCCAACGCCCTGCGGTGACTCTCCGGCCAGGGCAGCCCGGAGGCCACTGTCCCCGCGGAGGCACCTCACCCCAGGGCCACTCTCCGCTCTCCCCCACCACGGACAGTCACCGGTTGTCTGTGGGACTCCGTGAATGTTTGACGGCAGTAGCTTGATGATTACTTGCTCCTGGCAGGACTGAAGAGAGAGAGGCTGCCCCCCTTTATTTTCCTTGTTGAATTTGGTTTTCTAAGCATTCTTGCTGTTACATCCTTTGTCCCCTTAAGTGCGGCACATCCCAAGGCCTTGCCTGGCTCATTAATCTCACCCATTCGCTGCATTCCAGTGTTTTACCTGCGTGTCCCTCTGGCATCTCACACACACCCTGTTTTAAAGTTAATTAATTACTCCGGATAGTCCTGCTGACCTGCGCCGGTCCCGCCGTGCTCGTCTGAAACTACTAAGCCGGAGAATCGTGGCCTTCTCCGTGACCTGTGTCGGACTGACTGAGTGCATGGTCTCCATAGCACCCCAACTTCTCCGTGAACACCCAGCAGCTGGGAGCTCTGCTCTCACTGGGAACCTCGGCTCCTGCAGGGCAGCCCCGGGTCCTAGCAGGGTCTCCTTCCCCACAGCCCTCCTCGCTGTCACCGCGCTGATGGCCTGTCTCCGTTTTCTGTGCTGCTGGGCCACGGGGGACGGAGTGCTGTGCCTGCCTCTCTCCAGGTCCCTGGCTCTCTCACCTGCTGCAGCATGGGACTCGGTGGAGAACCCGGCCGGCCTTCAGGGTTCCCGATTTAGAAGTCGCCGTGGCTAACCACTCAGGACGTGATGCTGATGCTGCCCGCTGGGGGCCACACTCTGGTCTGGTCAGGGCACCGCCGTCAGGTTTGCTTCCTAAAGTAAAATCCACCCCGGTTGTGCCAGTCCCTCTGCCAGGCCTTCCGTGGGCCTGGGGCCGAGTTTTCCGAGGTGGGTGTCTTGCGACGGGAACATCATGTTTAGTAACTTTGCTTCTAGTAGGTTTTATACTTTACTTAGCTTCATTTATCACATATAACTCTTTTGACTTCTCTGGAAATGAATCCGTTGTAAGGAAGAGATAGGATCCAGCTTGCATCCCCTAACTGGCTCTCCAGTTTTCCCAGCACTTCTAAATATTATCTTTTGCTCAGCGTAAGCAGAGCTAATGAATAAGTGATATCCTTGGGGAAAAAGATACTTGCACTTGACAAAGGATTAGGAAGAAAGTATATTGACAGTTGCTACAAATCAATTATAAGAACAAACCACACAACTTTAAAAGGACAATGAACGATAGAAGGAAGTAACATACAGAAAAGTTGCGAACTTCACTTGCTGTTGGCCCTCTCGCCACCGGATAGCGGATAGCCATTGAGGGCTGCTGGGATGCAGGCAGGTGGCCCTTCAGGCACATGATGGAGGAGCGAGCTCACTGGTAAACCCCATGTGTTGGGGGAATATCTTAATCAGAATTAAAAATTCAAATGCACGTACGTCTTTATCATTTCCCTAATGCCCGTTGACATTTTTAAATTTAAAAAGTGTATACAATTGTTAATTCACTGTGTGGAATTTATTCTAAAAATACTTGCACAGCTGAAAATATTTACAAGCGTGTTCCTTGAAGCAGTGGTTGCTCTTGAAGGAAGTTGAAACTAATGTTAATTGATGATTATTCGAGTGGCGGATTGTAATCTGCTCAGTGTATGTAGGTACTAGAAGATGTTGCAAGATTTCTAACTTGTACTGCAAATGTATTATGACCTTATTTGTATGTTTTGTAAAGTATGTGGATTTATAGATGACTGAAAAGATACCAAAATAGTGGAATACATATCATTCTATAGGGAAATGGAGGAGGGCCTTCACTAATAGTTTATCCCGTTGTATGTATTCTTCAGAATAAGAATGTATTGCTTGTGTCTTTCGAAGCAAGACCCAAAACTACAGTATATGTGTAGTTTAATACCATTCTCGCAAAAATGGGCTCAACATTATTTGTGCACCCGTGTGTATATACTTATGTTTACTTAAAAAAAAAAACCATAGCCCGAATGAAAGCGTGTTAACTGGGGTTATCCCTATGTAGTAAGGTTGTGGGCATTAAAAATCATCTTCCCTGCTCCTCACATTTGATGAAAGTAACAGGTTCATTTTGATTGCCCTCATTACGGAGAGGCTGGGAGTACAAGGCTCCGCCCACCCAGAGCCCGTGGTGAGGGGCGCGCCCTCCCGAGGGAGCAAGCCCCCAGGTTGCTGCCCGCCCCGGGCCTTGCACACCTGTTTTCTGGGGTGGACTCCGTGCTGGCTGAGTGCCGTCTGAGCTGCAGGACGAAATGAGGCAGTCTCGGTGAACTTTTGTTTGCTTGTTCAGACAGCGCTCTTTCAAGCCCTATTCCTCTCTCACATTCCTACCTTCTCTGCTGGCATATCCAGTTAAATCCTCCAGCTATTTTCCAAACCCAAATAATCCAACAAGCAAACGTTTGTTGGCACTTAAGAGAGAAAAGCAGTTCAGGTTAAAGTGTTTGCAGACTGCCCTGTTTTGTTCTGCAGGGTAAGTCATTTTTTTTTTAAACTTGGTGAATTAATGAAATGCCCAAGACTCAGTCTCTTACCTCTCTGTAACTAAGAATCTGTTTTCTATTTAGCTATTCATTTATGATACCTAAATGTAATCATAATAAACTAAAATACTATAGGACCCGATGTTTTGATGTGGCGTTGAGAGATCTTTCTCCTATCTTGCCCATTGTCAGGAAACACATCATCAGCTGTCCCTTCAATAGCAACCTTTATCTTGTTTTTCGTAAATGCACTTACCATGACATTTTGTATCTATATAAATAGGAATTTTTTAAAAAATGACCGTCCTTCCATGATACAATGGTTTTCATTGCTCCTTTCCAATGTGCATCCACTCAGTCAACGTGGATTATATGCTGACTGTGTGGATGGGGCGGGTGTTGCGCTGGCGATGCAGGAGACAGAGCCGGCTGCGCCCCGGAGGAGCTCGCAGGCTGGTTGGTGGGAGAGGCAGCAGTGTGGCGGGTGCTTTGGTGGCTACTGAGGCTCTGTGGGGGTGTCACGTGGGACAGGCCTCAGGAGCACTGTGTAAGAAAAGCATTCCTAGGTTAAGTGGCATGAACATTTGAATGGTTTTTAATATTGCCAAATTGTGTCTTAAAAGGATGGGATCAGGTTGCAAAATCACCGGCAATAAATGAAAGTATCTGATTACTCTCATCCATCCCAGATCCATTTCATCATTATTAAAACAAAACGAAAACAAAACTCGATAGTCTAGTACGCTTAAAATTAAGCCCGATTATTGTTTTATTTGGCATTTCTTTTCATTTTAGTAAAGTTGAACATCTCCCCATATTTTTATTATTTTGCTTTCTCTTGTGGAAATATTTCATTCACTTGGAATCTCGGCATTGTTTTAACTGGTTACTACTTTTTTAAAAAGACAGTCTATTGAGGTGAAATTTGCAGAACATAAAATTAACCATTTTAAAGTAACCAATTCAGCCCTGGCTGGTGTGGCTCAGTGGACTGGGCGTGGGCTGGGAACCAAAGGGTCCTGATTCGATTCCTAGTCAGGGCACATGCCTGGGTTGCAGGCCAGGTCCCCAGTGAGGGCCATGTGAGAGGCAACCACACATTGCTGTTTCTTTCCCTCTCTTTCTCCCTCCCTTCCCCTCTCTCTAAAGAAATGGGTAAAATCTTTAAAAATAAAAAATAAAAATAAATGAAGTAACCAATTCAGTGACACATGCTCTATTCCCAGTGTTGTGCAACTACCACCTCTGTCTTGCTAGTTTCAAATCATGTCCTTCACTCCAGAATGCCCTTCAAGTAGTTTCTCACCATTTGCCCGACTCTCTACCAACGGGAACCACTGCCCTGCTGTCTTCATGGGCTTGTCTGTAGTGGGTAGTTCCTGTACACGGAGTCATACTGTGTGTGATGACGTGGGTCTCGCTTAGCGTAATGTTTTGGGGGTTCGTCCACAACGTGGCCTGCGGCTGAGTGACATCCCACTGCACGTATGTACCACTCTTTGTTCACCCGGTCATCCACTGGTGAAGATCGGACCGTTTCCACTTTTTGGCTACTGTGAATAGTGCTGTTATGAACGCATGCGCACATGTAACTGTTTGGGTTCCTGTTTCCGGTTCTTTCCGGTATAGGAGGAGACAAATAGTGGGGTCACACAGTGATTCTGTGTTTAACTTTCTGAGGAACTGCCATGCTGTTTTCTCCATAGAAGGTGGACCGTTTTACATTCTCTCCCGCAATGCACAGGGTTCCCATTTTTCCACCCCCGCCGCGATGCTTGTTGCTTTCTGGTGTTTTTAATTGTCGTCATCCTGTGTGAACCAGCGCCTCGTGGTGATTTTGGTCTGTGTTTCCCTGATGACTAATGGTATTGAGTACTTGTTACTACTGCACATACTGTGATATAATTGAGAAAATGAAAGGGGGAAAAAGCCTTAATTTGAAAAACTTATTTTAAGATTACTTAAATGTCCTTTGAGGGGAAAAATGTTTATTTAAAATGTAATGAAGCTGCCCAGATCTGGGAATTATCAGGCCATTAATTTTAGCTAAACGTTTCGTAGTTTTCACAACAGAGAGATTTCTGAAGCGCAGGCTTTTGCCTCCACTTTCACTTTTAAATTGAGTTTGTTTTCCATTTGGGTGGGTGGATTTGGGCTGAAATCTGTGCCTTTTAGCCACCGGTCCTCAAAGTGTGGTTCAGGAACCAACCAGGTACCAACCGACAGCATCAGTGTCACTTGGGGGCTTGTTAGAAATGCAAATTCTTAGGCTTCCTCTGCTGAGTCTGAAAATCTGTGGATGGGCCCAGCCATATTTTTTTAAGATTTTATTTATTTACTTTTAGATTGAGGGGAAGGGAGGGAAACATCAATGTGTGGTTGCTTCTTGTGTGCCCCCCACCCCTGCCACCAGGGGCCTGGCCCGCAACCCAGGCATGTGCCCTGACGGAATCGAACCGACAATCCCTTAGTTCACAAGCCAGTGCTCAATCCATTGAGCTACACCAGCCAGGGCCCAGCCATCCTTTTTAACACGGCTTTCAGATGAGGTGGGTGTGCTCTGAGCCTTGGGAACCACTACTCTTGATCAAGGTTTTCAAGTCAATCGTACATTAAAGAGCTGGTGGGAGGTGTAACCCACAACTATGTCTTATTAGCAGCAAATCCTCACTTGAGGATTTGTTTATTGATTTTAGAGAGAGAAGAAGGGGGAGAGACAGAGAAACAGAGAGAGGAAAACATCCACGTGAGAGAGAAACATCAATTGGTTGCTTCTTGCACATGCCCCGACTGGGGACCGAACCTAAAATAGCCAGACAAATTAGGTTAAATCATTTTTATTTATTTTATTTTTGTTAAAGATTTTATTTCTTTATTTCCAGAGAGAGGGGAGGGGAGGGAGAAAGAGAAGGAGAGAGACATCAGTTGGGGGCCTCTCGCATGCCCCCAGCTGGGGACCCAGCCCACAATGCAGGCATGTGCCCTGACTAGGAATCAAACTCGTGACCCTTCATTGTGCAGGCCAGCACTCAAGCCACTGCGCCACATCAACCAGGGCAGGTTAAATCATTTTATAGCCTCCTGTTTAAGAATCATGTGTATACATCATATAGTTTTACTTAGAAGTTGCTACTCAGTCTATAAATCATGTCAAAAAAGAGAAATATTTTTCAAGGCTACTTTTGATCTTTGGTTAAGTCTCTAAAGTATTTAAGGGTTGCGTTCTTGATAAATATTTTTCCTCTTGTCTGTGGCTGGGCCTGGTGTGAAGGGTGAGTGTGAAGGCCTGTGTAGCACAGCAGGCGACTATTGCTGTCGGAGAAGAGACACTTCCAACAGCAGCCAAGGGTCATCCTCAAGCCTGGGCCCCTCCCATCTTCTCCCTCCAAAGCTTATTAAAGGGACCCCTTGCTTGCCACTTCCTTCGGAAATGGAAGACACGCAGATCCAAGCAGAGTAGCAGTGGTGAAGCCCATGCATTTTGATAACACCTGTGACAGCCATACACGGCCCAGTAAATGTCATGGCTGGACATGACGAGTGTCCAGGAGAGAGAGGGGTGTGTGTCACGTAACCACATGTTTATTTGATTGCGAATAAGCTTTGTTCCCTCCATAGGCTAATCCGATGGTGGAATAATTATATCTACTTTGCAGAGTTTTGTGAGGATTTCTCTCATATGTCTATATGTATGGAAGCTTGTGTGGTACATGGTAAACACTCAGTAAATGTTTTTATTGGTAGTATAGTTACTCTAGTAAAAATTGACCTTTTTACCTAGGATATTGTAAGCATCGACATATTTGTAAATAATGTATCTGGGTCCCCATGTCAACAGCATGAGCGAGGCACCCGGTACAAAGGTGTCACCCACAGAGACTGCCTCTCAGAAGTCTAGTCAGGAGGAACCCCAGAATTAGGTTGGTGGCCTTCGGGAGATTTGGGCAGGCCTGCTAAAGCCATCCAGATTTAAAACCTCCAGGTTGGGATAAGTGAATGTGAAAAAAGAAGAGCCAGACAATCTGAGGAAAGACTTCAGGGTGGGGGTGGGGTTGAGTGCTCTGTGGGACGGGAGAGAAAACAGGAGCTGCATGAGAACTACTTGAGAGCAGTCGATGGAGGGAAGTGGCAGAGCAGGGAGACACGGGGTGAAGGGCAGGAGGTGGGCAGGCGTCTGAGTGGAGGAGGGGCATGAGGGACGGTGAGGGGGACAGAGCATTGGGGTCGGAGGAGAGCAGGCTCGGGAAACGAAATCTGGAAGTCTGTCAGGTGGAAGAGGGACTTCATAGTTCTTCGGCACCAGTGGGGGAAAGCTGTAGGAAGGCGGGGTCTGGGGCTGGCATA
>PVJI01021711.1:0-26606 GCA_004026765.1 Micronycteris hirsuta
AATGTTCCATGTGCATTTGAAAAGAATGTATATTTAGCTTCTTTGGGGTAAGGGCCCTATATATATCAATTAAGTCCATTTCTTCTAGGGCATTGCTCAGTGCCACAGTGTCTTTGCTGATATTTTGTTTGGAGGATCTGTTCAATTTTGACAGTGGGGTGTTGAAGTCCCCTACTATAATTGTGTTGCTATCAATGTCTTTCTTGAAGTCCTCCAAGATTTTCTTTATGTATTTCGGAGCTCCTGTGTCGGGTGCGTATATATTTACAATATTTATGTCTTCTTGATGGATTCTTCCCTTAAGAATTATAGAATGTCCTTCTGGATCTTTCTTTATGGCCCTTTTTTTGAAGTCTATTTTGTCTAATGTGAGTATTGCTACCCCAGATCTCTTTGCTTGTCCGTTTGCTTGGAAAACTGTTTCCAGCACTTCACTTTCAGTCTGTGTAAGTCTTTTGTCCTGAGGTGGGTCTCTTGTAGGCAGCATTGTGTGTGTCTTGCTTTCTTATCCATTCCGCTATTCTATGTCTTTGAATTGGAGCATTTAATCCATTTATGTTTAAGGTTATTATTGATAGGTACTTATTCCTTGCCATTTTTTTTTGTACCTGTGTTCCTCACTCCATCTCTTTCCATTCCTTTCCTTAAATCAGTCCCTTTAGGATCTCTTGCAGAGCTGTTTTGGTGGAGGTGTATTCTTTTAGACTTCTTTTGTCTTGGAAGCTCCTTATTTGGCCATCTATCTTGATTGAGAGCCTTGCTGGGTAGAGTAGTCTTGGTTGCAGGCCTCTGGTTCTCATTACTTGGTATATTTCTTGCCACTACCTTCTGGCTTGGAGTGTTTCCATTGAGAATTCAGCTGCAAACCTTATTGGGGCACCCTTGTATGTTACTTCCTTTTTCTGCCTCGCTGCCTTTAAGATTCTCTCTTTGTCTTGGAATTTTGCCATTTTAATGATGATGTGTCTTGAAGTGCACGAGTTAGGGTTTATTTTGATTGGGACTATCAGTATTTCCTGGATTTGTGTGGCTTTTTCTCTCATCAGATTAGGGAAGTTTTCCATCATTACTTTTTCAAACAGGTTTTCCATCCCTTGCTGCTCTTCTTCTCCTTCTGGTATCCCTATTATACGAATATTGTTACATTTCATGTTGTCCTGCATTTTCCTTAATACCTCTTTATTCTTTCTCAGCCTCTTTTCCTGTTCTTGCTATTTTGGGGTGCTTTTACCAACCTTGTCCTCCGGCTCGCTGATCCGATCCTCTGCCTTATTGAGCCTGCTTTTGATTCCTTCTATTGTGTTCTTCAATTCATATATTGTATTCTTCATTTCCTCTTGGCCCTTGTGAATAGTTTCTATTTCCTTTTTCATGTTGACATAGTTTGCAGTGAGTTCATTATTGTTTCCCTGTAGTTTCTGGTAATTTTCTGTGAGTTCATCAAGCTTCTCGAGTTTCTTGAGCTGCCCGATAACATATGCTTTGAACTCAATATCTGATAGTTGGCTTTCCTCTGTTTCATTTGTCATTCTTTCTGGGGCTTCCTCCTTTTCTTTCATTTGGGTGTTATTTTTTGTCTTCCCATTGTTTATGGGATTCTTCTTGCTAGCCTCTGATTCTTAAATTGATCTGTCAAGTTCTCTGGAGCAGCGAAGTTAATTTTGTGTCACTGTCTCTGTTTTTTGGGCTGACTCTTGTCTGGGTCCCACTCTATTCTCTTCACAATTCCAGGTTTTAATGTCTCACCTGTGGATAAAGAAGATAGGGGAATGGAAAAAAAGAAGGAAAGGAAAGAAAAAGTAAAGGAAAAAGAAATATAAAGAAAAAAATAATACTAAAATAACATAAAATAAAAAATAATAAAAAATAAGAATTAAAAAGAAGAGAAAACTAGGAATACTAAATGAAGGGAAGGTAGAAGGAGTTAAAAAAATAAAGAAGGACAATAGGAAGACGGGTGGGGAAAAACAAACAAAGAAACAAAGAGAAAACAAAAGAAAGAAAAAAAAGAATAAAAAGAAACCAAAAGGTTGGTTTAACAGCGTCCTTTCAGGGCTGCTCCTCCAGTCCTTCTGTGGGCGACAGGCTGGGAAGATATCAGGTTTCTTTTTCTTTCTTCCTGAGTTGCACTCTTAGCTGGTGTCCTGCCTCCAACCAAGTTGCTAGGAATTCGCAGCACCTCTTCTGGGCTGCCTGACCCCCACACTGAGTCAGAGTTACTGAGGTCTGTGTCTCCCCTCAGTGGGGCTCAATGGCGCTCCTCTTTTTTTCTCCTCTGGAGGGAGTCTGCACCGCAGGTCTCTGATCACAGTGGCTGGATTGTGTCCAGGCCCTCCAGGAGTGAGTTCTGCGCCCCTGTATTCTTTGACCGCTTTTGTCCCTGGATTTGGCGCTTGGAAGCCGCAGGCCTGGGCACCGGGTCAGGCACAACCCCCAGCCGCCCCTGATTGGCTTCGCAAGGTGCGCTCGGTCCCGGAGCTCCGGGCTTCGGGTCTCCCTTCAGTTCAATCTCCAATTCCTCCCACTCGGATCGCCAGCCTCTGCAGATCAGTCCCCACGTATGCTTCGACCTCCGGCCTGCTGGGGACCAAGTCTCTCCCAACAGATGTGCGCGCCTGCTTTGGCTACTCACACACCCCAATCCAGCTCCCTCCCACGTATCCTGGAACAGACTGTGAAGCTGCTGCAACTGGATACGCAGACCTCCCGGCTCCCTGCGAGTCCGAGGGACCCCTTCGCTCCACAGCAGAGTCCCTACCGTCTGATTTTTCAGTTTTATGTGCAATCCTGGTCGCCAATATTCCCACTGGAATACAGCTGGGCGATCGCTCCGCTCCTCAGAAAATCGGCCAGATATCCCACCAGTGGGCTGGAGGTAGCCGATCCCGCTCCCTCCTACTGTGTCGCCATCTTTTTCTCCTCCTAAAATATTTTTAGTTTTATTCCAGAGGTAGTTAAGTTGCTTGGGGAAAAAATTATTATTTTGAGGCTTTGTTTCAAGCTTTGTTAGGTGAGATCTGAATAGTCATTAGTGTAAGTCTGATTTCACGTGAATTTGTCTCACAGTTTAATCAATAGCCATGTGATTACTCTCTCTGATACCCTGTGAATTATGAGGCTTTCCTTTATGGCTAGTGGGAACACAAACTATTCTTGACCCTGTGTGAGTTCTAGATAATTTTTCTTCCGCTATTTTTAGGTTTTTCTTTCTCCCAACCTCTGGTCATTTCCTTACGCACATGCATGGATCATCACTCAGCTAAAGAGTCAAAGGGGCCCTATGCAAATCTCTGGAAAACTCTCTTTGGACACTCTCTTCTTCAGTAGTCTGTCCTGCAAACTCAACTCAAGGACACTACAATGCAGTGGTGGTTCTCTCCCCCTGCATGGCTGTCAGGATATTCTCTTTGAGTAGTAGGCTGGGACAGTCATAGACTCAACCCATTTGTTTACCGTCTCTGTGATCACTGTCCTGAACCCACTTGCTCATGCACCCAACTGGGACACCTAGCCAATCTTCTGAAGGACAGAGTGAACATCCAACAGAATCCCAGCTTATGTGAAGTTTGGAAGTCAAAGATTGCAGCAGACATTGAAAAACAGATGGTAAGGAGGGAGGTGGGTTTGGCTGGGGTGGGGGGGAGTAGTGGGGGGAATGCAGACAACTGTAATTGAACAACAATAAAATAATGTTTTTTAAAACTAATAAACCTTTAAAAAAGAGAAAGAAAAACAGATGGCAAGGAGATAGCATTGGGACGGTAAGGTCCCTGGGACCAAGGCTGCTGCAGTTACTGGCCTGGCGCCTGGTGCAGGGGGACCAAGGCTGCTGGGGGAGTTTTGGAGGACAGCTGGATCAGCGATTATAACTTCACAGCTCCCTCACCTCCCAGAGCAGGGAAACAAGTCCTGTACCAGGAGAGACCTGGATGCTTGAAGTCACTAGGGGGAATAAAGTCCTGGTGGGAGACACACAGAGGCAGTGTTCCCCTTCTGTGACTGTAGTCATCAGCTGGGACAGTACCAGAGAAATTAGGGAGCCATCTGGAGATGAGAGAAGAGTTGGGCCGCAACTGACCCTGACTCAGGACTGGTTAGAGAGTTGGGCTGTGCAAAAAGCCAGGTGCTAAAAAGAGGAATTTACTCAAAGAAAGGCTCTCAGTTGCTGTTTAAGAAACTCTCATGCAGTGGCTGGGCCAGTGAACAGGGAGGAAGAGGAGCACAATTTGCTCAAAATCAGGGTGCCTCACAAACTGATCAAAGAGGGGGCAGAAGGGGCTGAGAAGGGTAGCAGTCCCAACAGAGACTGAATTTAATATGGGGAACTAAACTTCCCTGAAGGGACTTTGGGAGTGTGCAGCACCCAGGCCAGCAAAGAAGGAGGAGGGCTGTGAGTTGCTCCCACTTAGTGTACCTCACAGACTAATCAAAGGGTTGCACAACGAGATGGATTAAAGGTGCTTGCCTGGTGCATATGGAGAGTAGAGCTCATGCAGTGCTCTGAGGACTTGGGCTGGAGGTTGGACACCTATGAATAGTAGAACCTAGAATGAGGCCCCAACGCAGAACCACAGGAAAGGGAAAAAAATGGAGCCTAGCCCTCCTCTGCTTGCAACATCCAAGAAGTCCAGCAGAACCCACTTGGTGGGCTCAAAGTCAGTAGGAGGCTTTTTTTTTTCTTCCAAGTGTAAGACAATAAGACGTGGATCTGTGAAAGGACCAAACAAATGCAGAGAGAGATCAGAACACTAATGCCAACAACTGAGGCAAAATTCACTTTGCTATCCTACATAACATGGATTTTATATTTTACTTTTTATTTTGATTTTTCTGTTATTATTATTTTACAGTTTTATGTCTCTTCCTTCTGTGAAGTTTTCTTTGTTTTGTTTGCTTTAATTTTATTGTTTAGTTTTCTTTCCTCTCCCTTTCATATTGCATTTTAATTTCTCTTCCTTCACTTCACTCATATGCCTATAACACACTACTGTTGGTCTTTTTATTCTTTTCATTCAGATCATATATTTCTCTTCATGTTATTGTTGTTCCCATTCCCACACAGCACCCTTCCCTGCTTGGTCCAGTTTACTGTCTTCCTGAGATTTATTACTGTTGTGTTTAACTTCATTCTCTCACACACTATCCCAAGTTTCTATCCCTTCTTCTATTTATATCTTATCATCTAACCTAGCATAAGCACTCTGCTTTCTGGAGTCAGCTTACATTATTTTCCCCTCCAACAAGAGTCTTATATATTTTTTACCTTTTAAAAAAGTGGCTAGGTGGATGAAATATGACAGTTATTGCTATATTTCTCCACAGGATCTACTATATTTTCTCTACTTGTTGTTACTTTAAATCCAATAGAATACTCTCCCACTGTCTTAACCCATTTTGCCTTTGCCCTGCCACTGATCACATACAAGATAAGGTGGGAGTTGTGAATACCAGTAAACCCACTGGAGGAGAACCCAACAAAAAGGAGCCACCAATGAGTAAAACCCAAGTACAACAAGAGAGCCCACTCAAATAGAAAAAAGGCAAACCTAGAGCACCCAGACAAGGAGATCAAAGAGACCACAGCACTGACTCCCACAGAATTCCTACCACAGAAGTTCACCCTACAAAAACAACTAGTAGAGCAGAGCATTAGGAAGTACAGAAACAAACAAAAAGAGTCACCTGAAATGGGGAGACAAAGAAAGAACCTGCAATCAAAAGGAATGGAAGACTCCCCACTAAAAGAGCTAAATGAAATGGAGGCAAGAAAGCTATCAGATACAGAATTCAAAAGGATGGTTTTAAGGATGTACAAGGAACTCACAGACAACTACAAAGAACTGAGTGAGAACTACAACAGTATGGAAAAGGAAATAGAAACTATAAACAAGAACCAGGAATAAATAAAGAATACAATTTCTGAAATAAAACATACACTAGAAGGAATTACAAGCAGGCTGGATGAAGCAGATGCCAGAATTAGTGAACTGGAAGACAAAGTAGAAAGAAATACTCAGATAGAGCAGCTTTATGAAAAAAGAATTTTAAAAAAAGATCACTTAAGGGATCTGCAAGACAACATGAAAAGAAACAAGGAATCACAGGAATAACAGAAGGAGAAGAAAAGGAGCAAGGGATAGAAATGTTGCTTGTAAAAAATAATGACAGAAAATGTTCCAAACTTGGCAAAGGGAAAAACCATGCAAGTTCAGGAAGCACAGACGGTCTCAATCTAGAGAAATTCAGAGAAGTCTACTCCAAGACACATCATAATTAAAATGCCGAGTTTTAAAGACAAAGAGAGAATCTTAAAGTCAGCAAGGGAGAAACAAGAAGTAACAAACAATGGAGCTCCAGTAAGGCTAGCAGCTGATGTATCAACAGAAACACTGCAAGCCAGGAAACAATGGCAAAAAAAATATTCCAAGTAATGAAAAGCAAAGACCTGAAACTATGACTATTCTACCCAGTGAAGTTCTCAATTAAAATGGAAGGCAAAATAAGGACTTTCCCAGACAAAAGAAGGCTGAAAGAATATACCTCCACAAAACCAGCACTGCAAGATAAGCTAAAGGGACTGCTACAACAAGAGGAAGGAAGAGAGTGAGAGAGAGAAGAAAACAAGTACGAAGGTGGGTAAATAGCAATGAATAAGTACCTATCAATAATAACCTTCAATATTAATTAATTAAATGCTCCAATCAAAAGATATAGGGTATCTGAATGGATAAGAACACATGACCCACACATATGCTACCTACAAGTCACCCACTTCAGAACAAAAGACCTACACAGACTGAAAGTAAAGCGTTGGAATAAATATCCCAAACAAACACAGAGGAAAAAAAGGTAGGGTAAGAATACTTATATCAGACAAAATAGACTTCAAAACAAAGGCCAAAACGTAGAAACTGAAGGACATTTCATAGTACTCAAGGAAAGAATCCATCAAGAAGACATAAACGTTGTAAACATATATGCACCCAACATATGAACACCTAAACATACAAGAAAAATCTTGGAGGTTTCAAGAAAGATATAGACAGCAACACACTTATATTAGGGGATTTTAACATCCCATTGTCAAAAATGGGTAGATCTTCCAAACAAAATATCAAGAATATTGTAGAACTGAACAATGCCCTAGATCAAATGAACTTAACTGATATACACAGAGCCTTTCATCCCAAAGAAGAAAAATGTATATATTTTTTCAAATGCAAATGGAACATTTTCAAAAATAGACCACATGATAGGACACAAAACAAGCCTCAACAAATTAAAGATAATTGAAATTATATCCAGTGTTTTCTATGACCATAAAGGACTGAACTAGAAACCAGCCTCAAGGACAAAACCCCAAAATGCTCAAACCCATGGAGATTGAATAGCATTCTATTAAACAATAAATGGGTCAAGGATGAGATTAGGGAAGAAATCAAAAAGTTTCTCGAAACATGAAAATGAACTCACAACAATCCAAAACTTATGGGACACAGCAAAGACTGTCCTGAGAGGGAAGGTGATAGTAATACAGGCCTACCAAAAAAAGAGAAATATTTCAAACAAACAACCTAACCCTAAACATACAAGAAGTCGAGGAACAGCAACAAAGACAGCCCAGAGCAAGTAGAAGGAAGGAAATAACCAAGATCAGAGCAGAATTAAATGACATAGAGACTAAAAGCAAAATTATAAGAATCAATAAATATACAGGTTGGTTCTTTGAAAATAGAAAAAAATTCAACAAGCCTTTAAGCAGGCTCATCAAGAAAAAAGAGAGAGAAGACCTAAATTAAACACAAGCAGAAATGAAGAGGAAAGATTACAACTGATACCACAGAAATACAGAAGATTGTAAGAAATTACTACTAAGAACTGAATGCCAAGAAATTTGAAAACCTAGGTGAAATGGACAAATTTCTAGAGAAATATAACCTTCCAAAACTCAATGACGAAGAAGCAGAAAGCCTGAACAGACCAATAACAGCTGATGAAATTGAAGCAGCAATCAAAAATACTCCACACACACAAAAGCCCTGGACCAGATGGTTTCACAGGAGAATTTTACAAAGCATTTAAGGGTGTGCTAACTCCTATCCTTCACAGACTATTCCAAAAAATCCAAAATGTTGGAAGACTCCCAAACTCTTTTTATGAAGCCAGCATCATCCTAATGCCAAAATCAGATAAAAACATAACAAAGAAAGAAAACTGCAGGCCAATATTGCTGATGAACATAAATGCTAAAATCCTGAACAAAATATTGTCAAACCACATCCAGCAATATGTTAAAAAGATCATAGACCATGATCAAGTGAGATTCATTCCAGGGATGCAAGGATGGTATAATATTTGCAAATCAGTAAACGTAATACACCACATAAACAAAATGAAAGACAAAAATCACATGATCATGTCAATACATGCCAAGAAAGCATTCGATAAGGTACAGCATCCATTTATGATAAAACACTTAGAAAAGTTGGAATAGATGGAGTATTCCTCAACATAATAAAGGTCATATACGAGAGAACTACAGCCAACATCATACTCAATGGGAAAAACTTAGAGCTTTCCCACTAAGATCAGGAAAAGACAAGGATTCCCACTAACATCACTCCTATTCAACATAGTATTGGAAGTTCTAGCCACAGCAACCAGACAAGAAAAAGAAATAAAAGGCATACAAATTGGAAAGGAAGAAGTAAAACTGTCATTATTTGCAGATGACACGATAGTGTATAGAGAAAATCCTATAGATTCCACCAAAAACTACTCAACCTAATAAATGAATTTGGCAAAACAGTGGCATATAAAGTCAACACTCAGAAATTAAAGGCATTTTTGTACACCAACGATTAAATATCAGAAACAGAAATCATGAAAAAAATCTCATTTGATATAGCAGCAAGAAAAGTAAAGTACCTAGGAATAAACCTAACCAAGGAGGTAAAAGACCTGTACTCCGAAAACTATATAGCACTGAATTAAAAAATTAAGGAATATACAAACAAGTAGAAGCATGTACCATTTTCATGGATTGGAGTTAACATCAAAATGTCCATACTACCCAAAGCAATTTATAGATTCAATGCAATCCCTATTAAAGTACCAATGACATATTTCACAGATATAGAACAAACACTTCAAAAATTTATATGGAACCATAAATGACCCTGAATAGCTGCATCAATTTTGAGAAAGAAAAACAAAGTAGGTGGGATCACCATACCTGACATCAAACTATATTACAAGGCCACGGTTACCAAAACAGTGCAGTACTGGCATAAGAACAGACATATAGATCAATGGAACAGAGTAAAAAGACAAGAAATAAACCCAAGTCTATGGTCAATTAGTATTCAGCAAAGGGGGCAGAACCACAAAATGGAATCAAAATAGCCTCTTCAACAAATGGTGTTGAGAGCTCTGGGTAGCTACATGCAAAAAAAATGAAACTTGAGCACCAACTTACACCATACACAAAAATAAACGCAAGATGGATAAAAGACATAAATATAAGTCATGACACCATAAAAGTTCTATAGGAGAAGATAGGCAGGAACATCTCATGTATTCCATGCAGCAATATTTTCACTGAAATGTCCCCTAGATCAAGGGACATAAAGGGAAGAATAAACAAATGGGATCTCATCAAAATAAAAAGCTTCTTCATGGCTAAAGAAAACATTAGCAAAATGAAAAGGGAACAAACTGTATGAGAAAATATATTTGCCAATCATATCTCAGACAAGGGTTTGATCTCCAAAATACATACAGAACTCACACAACTCCACTCCAGGAAGACAAACAACCCAATTAAAATATGGGCAAAGGACCTGAACAGACACTTCTCCAAAGAGGACATACAGAGGGCCCAGAGATATATGAAAGGATGCTCAACATCGGTAGCTATCAGAGAGATGCAAATTAAAACCACAATGAGTTACTACTTTACACTGGTCTGAATGGCCATCATAAACAAACCAACAAACAACAAGCATTGGAGAGAATGTGGAGAAAAGGGTACCCTGTTGGTGGGATTGCAAACTTGTGCAGCCTCTGTGGAAAACAATATGGGATTTCCTCAAGAAACTAAAAATGGAACTGCCTTTTGACCCTGCAATTCCACTGCTAGGATTATATCCTAAGAACCCTAAAACAGCAATCCAAAAAAACCTATGCACCCCAATGTTCATAGCAACACAATTTACAATAGCCAAATGATGGAAGCAACCTAAGTGCCCATCAGTAAATGAATGGATCAGAAAACTATGGTACATCATACGGTATTTGTCCCTCACCACCTGATTTATTTCACTTAGCATAATGCTCTCCAGTTCCATCCATGCTGTTTCAAAGGGTATAAGCTCCTTCTTTCTCCTTGCTGCATAGAAGTCCATTGTGTAAATGTACCATAGTTTCTTGATCCACTTATTTGCTGATGGGACCTTAGGTTGCTTCCAGCACTTGGCTATTGTAAATTGTGCTGCTATGAACATTTTGGGGGAGGGGACTGTGGGGAGAAGGGTTTTCAGGAACTACTATAAAGGACACATAGACAAAACCAAGGGGGAAGGTGGAAGCAAGGGAGGGAGGTGGGTTTGGATGAGGTTGGGGGAGGGAAGGGGAGAAAATGCAGACAACTGTAATTGAACAGCAATAAAATAATTTAAAAAAACTTGTAGCTGAAAAAAGCTATGGTACATTTACACAATGGGATTCTACACAGCAGAAAGGAAGAAGGAACTCCTACCCTTTGCAGCAGCATGGATGGAACTGGAGAGCATTATGCTAATTATAAAGATGAGGGGAAAATACCATATGATCTCACTTTTAACTGGAACTTAATCAACAAAACAAACAAGCAAGAAAAATATAACCAGAGGCATTGAAATTAAGAACAATCTGACAGTAACCAGAGGGGAGGTGGGAGGGGATAATAGAGGGGGAGGGGGATGGGTTTTCAGGAACAACTATAAAAGACACATGGACAAAACAAAGGGGGGGGTAGAAGCAGGGGAGGGAGATGAGGATGGCTGGGGTGGGGGGAGTGGAGGGGGATTAATGCAGACAATTGTACTTGAACAATAAAATAACTTAAAAGAATTTCTATTTTGTCATCAATTAATGTCTTCAGAACTTAATCAGTACATACCTCTCATGGTATCTCTCCAGTGACTGATTACACAAGCCTGTATGGCAAATTTATAATTATGAGATTTTTCTCTTTTCAAACAGAAAAGAGGCTTCTGGAATGAGTCTCTTAAGGTTAAGATGTCATATATCTGGCTTTTATTTTGAGATCACTTAAATTAAATTTAAGGTTGAAAAGATGGTATGTGAAATATTATCTAGTGATTTCAAATACCCTGACTTCATTAAAACAGAAAAACACTAAAATTTTATCAGAAACTCAACAAGATGGTACCTAGTAGACGAAGAAAAGTAAATTTTAAAATGCAGCTTATAGAGTAATTTCTTTATATATGTGAGATATATATATGGCAGTCAGAAAATTTGTCCTATTATCTTTATACTTTACTCTTTCTCATTCTATTCTTTTAACTAAATACTTGGTGTTCAGAAAAGCAATTGATATTTGAATATTGACATTTTTTAAATTAATTGAGTTTTATAATAATGTACTATGTTTACATTGTCAGAGATAACCATTACAAACTACTTTCTTCCTTCTTACCATGATTTCCATCTTAGATCATATATTGGGTTTCTGAAGCTTATAGTCTAGTAGCTTTTAAGAAAGTCCTCATGGGAATGATATTTCCCAAGTTCTTATAGATTTACAATAGTTAGTCTATAGCCTCTATACATAAAAGTCAGCCTGGATGCTTATAAAAAAACCTTAGCTCACATTTTCTCACATATATATATATATATATATATATATATATATATATATATATATACGCACACGTATACATAGGAAAGAAGTATGTGTGTGTGGTATGATAATTCCATTGTGTTTGTGCATAAATTGACTAATGTTAATCTGATTTATCTACATTATCACTGACATGGTATTTTGACCTGAAAACTAAAGGATGTGTGTGTGTGTACTACAAAATCTACTACTTTTATTAAAATATGTCTTGATGTTGGCTATTCTGGTAGATTATCTCAGGTTACTTTTTAAATTTTCTTCATTTTACTTCAGGGACATTTTCTTGAATCTCTTCCTGATCTTTGTTGCCTCCTTTACTCTACTTTTTTATTGGGGCCTTCTCTTTCCTTTGCCTCTAGAGCAACTCTTCCTCTTCAGTGCGAGATTTGTCCCAGAAGGCCATTTCAGTTGGTTAGCTTTGAGAGTTCATAGGGCCCCAACTACTCCAGCAAAGTCCTATATTGACATGGTCCCTAGATTTAAACCTGGAAATATACCTTCCAATATTTGCGGTTCTCAGGTTTACCCCTTGATATTTCTAAGCTAAGGGTGAATCTGTTCCTTCGGAGAAATCTATGGGCAATTTTTGGATTATCTGTTTCTTGTGGCGGGGGGTAGTCACTGAAAGTTCTCATTTCTTTCTTCCACTTCCCCATGCACACTAACTCTATACTGCCAGTCTTGTTGCTGTTTGGATTTTGTACCAAATCTGTTTATTTTCAGTGTTTGTGGGAACAACTTGCTATTTGATTTTGTTGTAGCTATTTCTATTTTTAGTATCTTAGTTGATCTGTTCTTTTTTGTAAGAAGATTCAAAAGCTATGTTGCTGCTAACACCACTGTCTTTCCCAAGTTCCTTTCCGTGAAATGATATTTATACATAATAATAATAATAAACCCGCCTTCCTGTGAAATCCAGTGAGATAATGTCCATGGTAATATGCATATTACTCTGTGTTGCTCATGGTAGAGAGGGATTAAAACCCTTGTATTGCTTAGACCACATTCAATGCAGCATCCATCTACTAGACATTGACAAGCTCATTTTCATAGTCATTGATTCCTCCATTTCACAGGTAGGTAGAGTGCAACAAAACACCACACAGTGAAATCAAAACACTTGTATTTTCAGATAATTATTGCTTTCCATTAAATTATATACTAGAAACAGATGACAAGTATTTCTCTTTGCCTTCTAATCCTCAATGCAAAATTACAAAAGTAGTACCTGAGCAAAAAAGAAAAAAATAAGGTCTAAATGAAAGAAACTTGTTGAGTAAAAATGTCCATGGGAAAAGGGAAATTTATAAAGTCATAGGTGGATTTTCTCAGAAATATTTCCAAATAAAAACTATAGCTATAAACCTCTATAGTTATTGGGAGCAATTTACTTTAAAAGTGATCAAAATAAGTCAACAGGAATGACTACAAAAATAAAGGTAAAACTGAATTCTATCAATAAAAATTTTGAAATTCATTTTAAAGATGCCAAAGGCAAGATTTAAATGCTGGAAAGTAATGATTTAAGGCTGCAAACATATCACAGAACAACAGAGCTCCTGTCACTTTCCTGCTTCCTTGTGGTAATGACCCTGAAGGGTCAGAGGAGAGTATTTTTGACTATACAAATTAATGCAAGGCAAGAAGCTCTATTTAATAGGAAGTTGCATGTGGTGAAGAACAATAGGTATGAGTCAGCAGGTCCTGGACAAGGCAGAGCAGGTGCAGGAGCTTGCCACAAAGGACTCTTCCTTCTCCCCTTCCCAGAAATCTGTAAAAGCTCAGTAGATTTCTCTTGATGGCTCTATTCCTATAGCCTCCCTTACCAATCTGAACTCTTTTCTCTATACTTTGACAGAACATTTCTGGCCAAGGCCAGAAATGACTCCCCATAATGCTACCAAATCCCCTAATCTTCACACAATTCTTGAATAAATGATGCACTGCTGACCACCCCCAAGGATCCTCTCCAACTTCTGCTTCCTTAGCTCCCTTTTCTGGTCATACCTCAGGATCTCTGGCTGAATCTGCTCAAATGTTTCCATGAGTCCTCCTATTCTACTTGCTCCTTAAATTTGTGTTCGTTTTAATTTTTTCTTTTCTATTGATTGATTGAGAAAGAGAGAAACATCAATTTGTTGTTCCATTTACTTATGCATTCATTGATTTCTTCTTGTATGTGTCCTGAGTGGGGATCAAACCCATAACTTTGGCGTATCAGGATGACACTCTAACCAACTAAGCAATCTGGTCAGGGCTTAATTTTTTCCATTCTTTTGGCTTCTTCTACCATTTCTGGACCAAAGACTGCTATACTTGTGTCTGTGTCTGACCTCCATCTTCTTCAGCACAGCACACAGCACTTATAAGGGTCTAGCACCCCATCCCCTGCAGAATGTGCAAGGCAACTCACAAATAGGTGACTTTAGCTCCACCTACAACATCTAAACACATCACTTCATCTGCAAGTCACATGTCCCTTCTTTCTGTATTGTTCTTCTTCTTATGCTCTCACCTAATCCTTAGGAGAAGACAAAGGTAGCCAGTGGAACCACAGTGTTGATGTTCAGATATGATAGTGTCACTCCCTTAGTAAATGTGAAGCCTTTGCTCGTGTTCCCTTCTCCATGAGAACTACTCTGTCTGCCCTATTTGAAACCTCTCTCATACCCCCACCAACATTCCCAATCCCCCTTTACCCCACCTACATTTTTCTATAACACTTAGCACCTTCTGACATATTACAAAATTAATTTATTTATTCTATGTATCATTCGTTGTCTGTCTCCTTATTAAAATAAAAGCCCCACAAGGGCAGGGATTTTGTTTGTTTTGCTCTCTGGTGTGTCCCCAGCACTTATAACAGTGCCAGGCACATAGTGGACCCTCAACAATTACTCATTGCATAAATAAGTGAATAAATCAATAACAGGAGATAAATTCATCAAGTATATGAAAATTAGAAAGAGAAACAAGACAATGATGCAATTGAAGCCAGACTATAATGTTCAAATTTCCATTTATATATAATGTAATAGACCCTAACATAGGGCATTACCAGTGGTACACAAAAGGGAATTACAATCAGAGGGCCCAAACTGAGCCCCAGCTAATATAATAGATGAATGATTTCAGATCAGAAATGTTATGTTTTGTTATGTTATATTATTAGAATCTAAAATTTGTGTGATTGGTTAATTCCCAGATGACAGGTGACAAAGTAGACAAAACATAACCACAAAAAAAAGTCCTTCCCAACATTTACCTACTTAATCTTACAAGGGAATACCAGGGTTCATTAATCATGATTTTTTTTAATTTTTATTTTTTTAAAGATTTTATTTATTTATTTTTAGAGAGAGGAGAAGGGAGGGAGAAAGGGAAATGTACGGTTGCCTCTCACATGGCCCTCACGGGGGACCTGGCCTGCAACCCAGGCATGTGACCCAACTGGGAATCGAACCAGGACCTTTTGGTTCCCAGCCCACGCTCAATCCACTGAGCTACACCAGCCGGGCCTGATTTTTAAAAATTTTTATATTTTATGATGTTTTAACATCTTGGGGCCTTGAGGACTGAGGAAGGGACTGGTCCTCCTTAGATCAGCTAATTCCTAGAAATAGCAAACAACTTGCTGCAAACAAACCAATCCTGAGTCTATACCCACTATGTACCTCTTTTTATCAGTCTCCTATAGTCCAGGACGCTATCCCTCTGACATAAATCACTCTCGGGACAAGTACCAGACAACTAAGGACCACCCTTTTTCCCAGAGCCCGCTAAAATTATTCAAACTACTAAATCCTAAACATGCTTTGTTTGCCTACCCTGTCTTTCCCATTCCTTGTGGTGCTCCAAGCAGGCTTCTCCTTTCTTTTTTTCAAGATCCTTGAAATTCTTTAAGAGGATTTGACCTATTAAATTTTAGGAGGGTGCCCTGGCTTATGTAGCTCAGCGGATTGAGCTCAGGCTGCAAACCAAGGGGTCGCCAGTTCAATTCCCAGTCAGAGCACATGCCTGGGTTGTGGGCCAGGTCCCCAGTGGGGGCCACGTGAGAGTGAACCACACACTGATGTTTCTCTCCCTCTCTTTCTCCCTCCCTTCCCCTCTCTCTAAAAATAAATAAATAAAATTTAAAAAAAATTTAGGGAGGTTTTTTAATGTTTGATTTGTGAGTCTGCCTTTGTAAATGTGGGAAAATCAAACACACTAGAATTTTTAATTTAATTTCAAATACCTAAGGTAATTTGATTAATTAAAGATGGCACTGGTGTTACATATTTAGGAGAATTTGATTTGTCAAATTTATAAAATAAGTGCACATTATTCAAATAACCAATGAAATTGGTTATTCTTTTTGTTACAGAAAATAATTAAGGTTATAACTATAATAAGTTGAGCTATAATAAGTTTAAGCTTAAAAGCTTAAAATATAGGTGCATCTATGTATATGTGTGTGTGTATATATATATATAACTTTGATAAATTTAAAAGGAAGACACAGATAACTGTAAGAATATTTTTCTGTGCACAAAAACTCTTTGGACATAAAGTCACTAACACAAAATTTTTCAAAGCTTCATAATGTACCTAAAATCAAGTCTAAATTCTTAGCACAGTGCCAAGACCCCAGAGAGGCAAGTCATCCCTTGCTACCTTTCCATGTCATCCTTCCACAAGGGCTGGTGCCATCTTAACCCTCCTGTTCATCCGGCTCCCTTCAGCACTTCCTTCAAGTCTCAGCTTGATTATCTCTTCTGACTAAGCCCCCACTGAAATGAAGTCATACAGTATTATGTACTTTGCAAATAAATCCATCTTAGAATTTCTACCTATGTTTTGGAGACTACTGGATTCTCAGGGGCTACTTCTTCACTGAGCACAACCTCCCCCAAGTGGTAACTTACCAATTGGACAGGCTACTACTGATGGGTGTTTTCTAAAACAACAAAGTCTCTTGTTGTGTTCTGAAATTTAGCAAGAAGGCCACAGTGACACCTCAGACCTCCAGAACTAATCCACAACCACTGACATTCAAGCCAAAGGACTGCAATCCTTCTGCCCCTCATCTGACAGCACTTTCCCAATACAATGCCATCTGTGCACAGCTCTACATCTGGCTGCAACTCTTTGGCCAAATCTCTTCATCTATGAAATATACCTGATAATTACCAGGGTGCTAATGTTCTAAAGAAATGGAACTGGGACAATTGTATAGGGGAAAAAAAAGAACCTTGATCCCTACTTCACTCCATTCACAAAAAAAATTATTGAGATGTATCATAGACTTAAATGTAAAACCTGGAACTATAAAGTTTCCAAAAGGCATAAAATGATATTTTCATGAGTTTGGGGCAGGCAAACTTTATACATAGGATACAAAACATGTTAACTATAAAGGTTTTTGGTTATTTAGGTTATTTATTTAAATAAGTCATTTATTCTGCCACTCACTTGAGCTAATATGCTGTACAGGATATACATGCCAAGCCAATATTTGAAATTTGATATTGGATACAGTCCCTTTCATTTATGAAGATCTTAAATCTTTAAAAGCTCATACTTATTAACATTGCCAGTAATGCATCTTAGTGGATCCCAGATCAGAGGAAAAATATTGTTATGAAGGACATCTTTGAGACAACTGCTGAAATTTGAGTATGGAATGTATAATTTTACTCTGGTTGTGTAAGAAACTGTCCTTATTCTTAGGAAATGCATAATGAAACATTTAAGGAATATAAGAATATTATAATTCCATTTACTCTCAAATGGTTTCAGAGAATATAAATGCATATATGATATAGATAAAGCAAATGTGGCAAAATATTAACAATTGAGGAATCTAGGTAAACAGCCTATGTGCATTCTTTGTACTTTTCTTGCAACTCTTCTGTGAGTTAGAAGTTTTTTTAACTAGAAAAAATTGAGTTGAAATCTATCTCCCAAATATTTCCATACCTTTGGATCTAAATCTGTCCCTTACATGATCTTTCTGAACAAATTGATTTTTTCCACTATAATAGAATTTCAGACATTAGAAAAATGGTATTGTGACTCTTCCAAGCTTTTTATCATCAGGTGATCTGGATGGGAATTTCACCTTCCTTCTAACCTGCACCCCTCCCTGATCCCTCCTCAGTCTTTTTCTTCTAATCAGGGGACACACGCATCCATCAGCTATATATATATAGCCAGTGTATACACACACACATGCGTGCATGTTATATATATGACATGGTACTTTGCAGACATCTGTCAGCTCCTACATGTGAAGGGACAAGGAATTATTTTCTTCATTGCATAGAAATCCTCAACAATATCTAGGGCTATATATAAATAAAATCTTAAAAATATATATCTAGGGCTAAAATGCTACTGTGACACAGACAGTCACCTGCTGCAATGCCAAAGAAAAACTGGAGGTAACTAGAGCATTGCCTTTTTTAGGAGGACTATGAGACAAATGGAGCCTCAGGAACTCATAATGTATAGAAAAGAGAAGAAATGAGACATAATAGTCTGCTGTAGAAAGTTTGCTATGGTATAATGTGTTTTTCTCCACCCCTTTTTTAAGAGTCAGAAAAACATGAGCGATCTAGGTTATACCAGTTTTTTTTTAAGTGAGTGAATGAGGCATTCCTGAAGAAAACTGTCACACAAAATAAATGGCTTCATCATACAATCTAGCAACATTATGAACAAAAACCATCACAAGGTCTAATCAATACACATAGATACAAGATAAATCTGAATTTGAAGATGTGTATTCACACTTAAAGTACCTACTGATGGCATGGATTCATGAGACCTGCCTAGAGTAATCTGGTACATTTAGCATTACCAAAACCTTGCTGTGGCAACAAAACCCCCAGAAATGTATTTTTATCAAGATCCCCCCTAAATGTGTTAGTGGGTATGTTCCCAGGGTCTGACACAGGAAGTTTGAAATACAGCTAGCTTCTCAAAGTCATTTTACCTCATTGACTCTGAGCATAAAGCATACTTGCAGACTATGTGTTATAGTAGAACATTAGCACCATCTAAAGGTTGCATACCAAATGTCTTGCCAGTGTGATTGTTGCTCAAAGTGCTGTTTGCTATGACAATATAATTATTTGGAGGACTGACACTGTGAGAATTTTTGCTTACCTAGAATGAAACAGTAGGCCACTATGGCATGATAAGTCTCTGTGACTGTTATATTCTCAGAGAGGTACATGTACAAAGGTACTACAGTGTTTGAAAGAGGAGGCCATGTTTATCGGAAGCTGTGTTGGCTTGTTTTCTCATGTAGGTACCTGTTATTCTTTAATTCAGGTAATTTACTCTGCCAGCAGGCCTAGTCTGAACCTGACTATGACCATGGGGGTGAGTGATGAAGGGATGCAATTAGGGAGAAGAGGATGGGGCAATCATCCAATAGTCTTGGCAGCAGAGATAGGAGTTCCAATCCTGTGTTGCTGTTTGCTAGGTTTGTGACCCAAACTTCTCTGAGCTCCTCATACATAAAATAAGGCCATTCAACTAAATTATCTCTAAGGGTGTCTCTTATTCTACCATCAGTGTGGTCCTGGGTTCTGGGAAGGTGAAGTAAATGCCTGATCTCATATCCGTACTTCATATCATTTCAAGGAACAAAATAAAATTATATAGGCAGGTTTCTGCTGAGTTTTTAAGCCCATCTGAGTTACACCCAAATCCTTTGGATTCAAGGCCAAAGAAAGTCTCACTTAACGTTTCCTTGGAAAGTTTATTGGGTCCCAGTGGTTAACTGGTGCCCCCACATTCCCCACAAGCTCCCAAGAATTTTTTAGAAATAGGGGCTGGATTTAATAGACTTGAATTGTAGGAGATTTTTAGAAAAGATTGACCTCTGATCCTGACCCAGGCCCTCTAATGCAGTCATCGACTGGGAAAGTGTCTTATCTGATGGTCAAATCCAGGTAGGTGCAAGGATGGCAGATGGCTGGAGCAAAAAAAGAATGTTAAACTTAGTAGACATAGAAGTTTGGGGTCAGTTTGCCTCTGCCAATCGCTGGTTGTGCAAATTGGAGCAAATCATTCATTCAACCTCTCTATATTTTGGTTTCCTAGTCTGCAAATGCTGTTAACAACAAAGTAGTTCAGAAGATTAAATGGGATACTATACTGTCTTCTGGCCAAGGTGGAGGTGTAGGTAGATACACTGTGCCTCATTGCACAACCAAAAAAAGGACAACAACAAATTTAAACTGAAAACATCCAGAACTGCCAGAAAAAATCAAACTGTGTGGAAGTCTGACAACCAAATAATTAAAGAATAAATATTCATCCGAACAGGTAGGAGGTGTGGAGATGGGCAGCCGGGCAGAGGGGACTCACCACAAGGCAGTGGCTGGAGGACCTGGGCAGGCAAGGAGACAGCTGGCAGACTAAGCAAGGCAGTGACTGGTGGACCAGGCAGTCCCATTTGACCAGAGTCCTATTTGCATGCAGATAAAGTGGGAGGAAAACTGGGGAGCAAACAGACTGCGCAACCCAGGGTTCTAGCATGGGGAAGTAAAGCCTCAAAACCTCTACTGAAAAAATCTGTGGGGATTGAGGTGGCAGGAGAAACTCCCAGGCTCACAGGAGAACTCGCTGGAGAGACCCACAGGGTCCTAGGATGTACACAAACCCATCCACCCAGCAATCAGCACCAGAAGGGCCCGATTTGCCTGTGGGTAGCCATGGAAGGGCAGAGAGCTAAACAAGCAACATTGTTCCCTCTTGGAACCCTCCCCCATGTACAGCGCCACAATGAAGCCAAGTGGGTTACCCCGCCCTGCAGAACATCTAAGGTTCCACCCCTTACTACATAACAGGTGCACTGAAAAAAGTCAAGAAGGGGCTGGAAAGAAGTATTCCAAGTCATGAAAGGCAAGGACCTGCATTCAAGAGGACTCTATCCATCAAAGTTATCATTTAGAATGGAAAGGCAGATAAAGTGTTCCCCAGACATGGTCAAGTTAAAGGAGTTCATCATCACCAAGCCCTTATTATATGAAGTGTTAAAGGGAATTAGCTACAAAAGAGAAGACCAAGACTATGAACAATAAAATGATGACAAACACAACTATCAACAACCGAACCTAAAAACAAAAACAAACTAAGCAAACAACTAGAACTGGAACAGAATCACAGAAATGGAGATCACATGGAGGGTTATCATTGGGAAGGGGAGGGAGGAATGGGGGGAAAGGTACAGGGAATAAGAAGCATAAGTTGTGGGTACAGAATAGACAGAGATAGGTTAAGTATAGGAAATGGAGAAGCCAAAGAACTTATATGTACGACCCATGGACATGAACTAAGGGTGGGGGATGTGGGTGGGAGGGGGTATGCAGGGCAGAGGGGAATAAAGGAGGGAATGGGGGACAACTATAATAGTATAATCAATAAAATATATTTTAAAAATAATAAATAAATTGGTTATGTCTGAAAAAAAATAGATCAGTGCAGAAATAAATGAAATAGAGTCTAAAAAACAATACAAAAGATCAATGAATCCAAGAGCTGGTTCTTTGAAAAGATAAACAAGATTGACAAATCTTTAACCAGACTCATTAAGAAAAAAGAGAAAGGACCCAAATAAATAAAATAGAAATGAAAGAGGAGAAATAACAACTGACACCAAAAAATTACAAAGGATTGTAAGAAAATATTTTTAACAACTATATGCCAACAAAATGGGTAACCTGGATGAAGTGGACAAATTCTTAGAAACATACAGTCTTCCAAAACTAAGTCAGGAAGCATCAGAGAATCTGAATAAACAGATTTCACATAGTGAAATTGAAGAATTAATTTTAAAAAATTCCCAACAAACAAAAGCCCTGGACCAGATGGCTTCACAGGGGTATTTTACCAAACATTCCAAGAAGAACTAACACCTCTTCTTCTCAAACTATTTCATAAAATTCAAAAATAGAGAAGACTCCCAAACTCATTTTGTAAGACCAGCATTATCCTAATTCCAAAACCAGATAAAGACACTATAAAGAAAGAAAATTTTAGGCCAATATCTTTGATGAATACAGATGCTAGAATCCTCAACAAAATATTAGAAGACCATATACAGCAATGCATCAAAGAGATCATATACCATGATCAAGTGGAATTTATTCCCAGACCACAAGGTTGGTACAACATTCGAAAATCAATAAATGTGATTCACCACATAAACCAAATGAAGGACAAAAAGCACATGATCATATCAACAGATGCAGAAAAAACTTTTAATAAAATTCAGCACCTATTTATGACAAATACTCTCAGCAAAGTGAGAATAGAGAAATCATACCTAAACATAACAAAGGCCATATATGACAAACCCACTGCCAGCATCATACTCAACAGGCAAAAATTACATAATTCTCCTTAAGATTGAGAACAACACAAGGATATCCACTTCCACCTCTCTTATTTAATATAGTAATGAAAGTCTTAACCACAGCAATCAGAAAAAAAGAAATAAAAGGCATGCAAATTGGAAATGAAGTAGTAAAACTGTCTTTTTTTGCAGATGACATGATTCTGTACATAGAGAACCCCAAAGATTCCATCAAGAAATGACTAGAACTGATTAATGAATTCAGCAAAGTAGCAGGATACAAAATTAATATCCAGAAATCAGTTGCATTTTTATATGCCAAGAACAATCTAATAGAAAGGGAAATCAAGAAAACAATCCCATTCACAATTGCTTCAAAAAGAATAAAATACCTAGGAAGAAAGCTAACCAAAGATGTAAAAGACCTGTACTTGGAAAATTATGAGACAATGAAGAAATAAATTGAAGAAGATACAAATAAAAAGAAGCACATACTGTGTTCATGGATTGGAAGAATTAACATAATTAAAATGTCCATACTACCCAAAGCAATGTATAGATTCAATTAAATTACTATCAAGATTCCAATGATGCATTTCACAGAGCTAGAACAAATATTTTAAATATTTATATAGAACCATAGAAGGCCCTGAATAGCAACAGCAATCCCGATAAAGAAGAACGAAGTTTGAGGAAATAGCACTACATCAAACCAAAAAGTTTTTGCACAGCAAGGGAAATCATCAACAAAATAAAAAGACAACCCACAGAGTGGGAGAACATATTCACAGATATATCTGATAAGAGGTTAATATCCAAATTTTACAAAGTACTTATAAAACCCAACAACAAAAAACAAACAACCCAATTAAAAAACGAGCAAAGTTCCTGAATAGACATTTCTCCAAAGAGGACATACAGATGGCCAATAGACTTATGAAAAGATCACTAATCATCAGGGAAATGCAAATTAAAACCACAATGAGCTGCCATCTCACACCTGTCAGAATGGCTATCAATAAGTCAACAAGCAAGAAGTGCTGACAAGGATGTGGAGAAGTGGGAACCCTGTTGCGCTGTTGGTGAGAATGCAAACTAGTGCTGCCACTGTGGAAAGCAGTATGAGGATACCTCAAAAATTAAAAATGAATCTGCCTGCGATCCCACTTATGAGAATATATCCAAAGGAACCCAAAACACTAATTCAAAAGAACATGGGCACCCCTATTTTCATTGCAGCATTATTTACAATCACAAAGATATGGAAGCAGCGCTAGTGTCCATGAATAGATGAGTGGGTAAAACAACCTGGGACATTTACACAATAGGATACTACTCAGCCATAAAAAGGAAGAAAATTTTACCCTTTGTGACAGTATGAATGGACCTGGAGAACATTATGCTAAGTGAAATAAACCTGTCTGAGAAAGACAAATACCATATGATTTCACTCATATGTGGAACCTAATGAACAAACTGAACTAACAAGGAAAATGAGGACAGACTCATAGATGGAGAGTAGGATGACAGCTAGTGGTGTGGGGGAGGTTATGGAGTGGAGGGATTGAGCAAAAAATTAAAAAGACTCATGGAAGTGGATAATAGTGTAGTAATTGCTACAGGAGTGGGGTATAAGGCTATTAAAAGGTAATATAAAAATACAGTAAAGATTAAATTTAAAAATAAAACCATAAGTAGTGTTTAGAATGTCAGCTCTTATAAGGAGAGACATTGATTTTTTTAAATTACTTTATTGTTGTTCAATTACAGTTGTCTGCATCCTTTCCCCTCCCCTCCCCCCACCCCTTCCAAACTAACCTCCCTCCCCTGCCTCCACCTTCCCCCTTGGTTCTGTCCATGTGTCCTCTATAGTGGTTCCTGAAAACCTTCTCTCCATAGTCCCCTCCCCCATTCCCTCTGGCTATTGTTAGATTGTTCTTAATTTCAAGGAGAGACATTGATTTTTTAAAATTTATTTTCATAACACATATGCATGTACAGATACTTCATATATTCTTTATGATTATAATGGCAATATTACTTTTGATGGTCATTTTAAAGATAATGAAGAAGAACCAACAAAATCACAGTGATTAGAGACTATAAGCACTTACTCATACTACCTGAAAAATGGGGGTAATATTAACTTCAGAGTTGGTTGGGAGGATTAAATGAGATAAAGCAGAGAAAACACTAAGCACAAGTCTGCTTCATTATACACTATTAATCAAGGTTAAAAATGATGATGATCATGATGACAATAATGATGACAACAATGATGATGATGACATACCTCACAAATCAAACTACTCGTAGGGAGCCACGGTCAATTCTAAACAATTTTATTATAAAACATTCATGTTAATATGTATGTATAACACCAGCATATTGAAGTCATTCAAAATATGACAGCCAAATATGACAGGGTTTTGAACTCATGAATGTGGCTTTGGTTTCATAGATGATTTGGAATTATTTATTTTCTCCAAAGTTTATATTAGAATAGTATGTTATAAAAAGTTCAATGGGGTCAAGGTCCTGCATGTTTTGTGTATATTCTTGGATCATAGTTTGTTAATAAGTACTTACATATACTATACAAAGTGGTTTGGTGGTCTTGTCTTCCTGTCCACACATTTTAGAAATTAAAAAACAGATGTTTGGGAAGAGCAAATAAAGCAGAGGTTTTTGTTTGTTTGCTTGTTTGTTTTTATTTTCTAGTATTCTTTCTTTTCTTTCTTTACTGTTATTCAGGTACAGTTATTTCCATTTATCCCCCAGCACTCCCCCGACCCCAGTCATCCCCACCTGCCACCCTCGATCTTACCCCCCTTTGATTTTGTCAATGTGTCCTTCATATATATAGCATTACAGCCCTTCCCCTTTCACCCCCCCCATATTATCCCCTTCTACCTCCCCTCTGGTTACTGTCAGATTATAGTTTATTTCAATGTCTCTGGCTCTTTTCACTTAGCATAATGCCCTCCAGATCCATCAAAGCTGTTGCAAAGTATTGGAGCTGATTCTTTCTTTCTCCTGCATAGTATTCCATTGTGTAAATGTACAACAGTGTTTTGACCCACTCATTTAATGAAGGGTACTTAGGTTGCTTCCAACACTTGGCTATTGAAAATTGTGCTGCTATGAATATTGGGGTGCATAGGTTCCTTTGAATTGGTGTTTCAAGATTCTTAGTGCATAGTACCAGCAATGGAATTCCTGAGTCAAAAGGTAGTTCCATTTTTAGTTTTCTGAGGAAATTCCATACTGCTTTCCACAGTGGCTGAACCAGTCTGCATTCCCACCAACAGTGCACTAGGGTTCCCTTTTCTCCATATCCTCTCCAACACTTGTTTGTTATTTGTTTATGATGGCCATTCTGACTGGTGTGAAGTGGTATCTCATTGTGGTTTTAATTTGTATCTCTCTGATGGCTACTGATGTTGAGCATCTTTTCACATGTCTCTAGGCCCTCTGTATGTCCTCCTTGGAGAAGTGTCTGTTCAGGTCCTTTGCCCATTTTTTAATTGCATTTCTTGTCTTCCTGGAGTGGAGTTGTGCAAGTTCTTTATATATTTTGGAGATGAAACCCTTATCTTAGGTATCACTAGCAAATATATTTTCCCATATGGTTGGTTTCTTTCTCATTTTACTGAGGTTTTCTTTAGTTATGCAGAAGCTTTTTATTTTGATCAGGTCCCATTTGTTTACCTTTATGTCCCTTGCTCTAAGGAACATTTCAGTGAAAATACTACTTTATGGAATACCTGAGATTTTCCTGCCTATGTTCTCCTCTAAGACTTTCATAGCTTTCAGAATTATGTTTAAGGCTTTTATCCACCTTGAATTTATTTTTGTATATGCTGTAAGTTGGTACTTAAGTTTCATTCTTTTGCATGTAGCTGTCCAGATCTCCCAACACCATTTGTTGAAGGGGCTACTTTTACACCATTTTATGCTTCTGCCCCCTGTGTCAAATATTAATTGACCATAGTGACATGGATTTATTTCCCGGTTCTCTATTCTGTTCCATTGGTCTATGTGTCTGCTCTTATGCCAGTACCAGGCTGTTTTGATTACACTGGCCTTGCAATATATTTTGATATCAGGTATTGTGATCCCTCATATTTTGTTATTCTTTATGTAAATTGCTTTAGCTATTCAGGGTCATTGATGGTTCCATATAAATTTTTGAAATGTTTGTGGGGATTATTTTTGGATTTTTTTCCTTTTTTTTTTTAGCAGTTATTAACTTTATTGTTTTTTTTTAATTTTTTTTGTTTAATTACAGTTATTTGCAGACTCTCCCCTCCCCCCTCCCTTCCCCTCCCGTCCCACCCCCCC
>PVJI01021712.1:0-26534 GCA_004026765.1 Micronycteris hirsuta
CATTGTGCTACGTGAAATATGCCAGACACAGACAGACAAATTCTGGATGATCTTATCTATATGTGGAATCTAAAATATAGAACCAGAGACATGGAAATCAAGAACGAACTGACAGTGACCCAGGGTGGGAGAATAATGGAGGAAAGAAGGGGAAGGTCAAGTCAAGGAACATGTATAAAGGACCTGTGGATAAATACAATTGGGGGGACAATTGAATATGGAAGATGGGGGGTGGGTAGGGCATGGGGGAGTAATGGGGGAAAAATGGGAACAGCTGTAATTGAACTACAATTAAAAAATAGTCAAACTCATAGAAGCAGAGATTGGAATGGTTGTTTCCCGGGGCTGGGAGCAGGGGAAATGGAGAGGTGATGGTGAAAGGGTGCAAAGTTTCAGTTATGCAAGATAAATACGTTCTAGAGATGTTCTACACAGCATAGTGCCTACCACTAACAATACAGTATTGTATACTTACAATTTGCTAAGAGAGTAGGTCTTATGTTGAGTGTTCTTAACACACACACACACACACACACACACACACACACACACTAAATAAAGGGGCAGTAGGAATTTTTGGGAGGTGATGAATACATTTATGGCCTTGATGGTAGTGATTGTTTCACAGATGTATACTCATCCTCAGACTCATCGAGTTGTATATATTAAGTGTATACACTGCATGTCAATCATACCTCAATAAAGTGGCTTAAAATATAGAGCTGGGGCTATAGTCATCTAAAGCCTTAAGCAGGGATGGAGGATCCAGTTCCAATTCCATGCACACACCTGTTGACCGAAGACCTTACTTCCTTATTGGCTTTTTGCAGAGACCTCAGTTCTGGGCCATGAGGGTCCCTCCTAAAGGGCTGCCAGAGTGTGATTATGACAGGAGAGCTGACCTCCCCTCCAGTGAGTGATCCTAGAGAGAGAGCAAGCAAGGCAGAAGTTATGTCTTTTACAGCCTGGGCCGAGAAGTGACATAACAATTACTTCCTCCATGTTCTAGTGGTTTCATCGTCCGATGTTTCTTTGACGTGGGAAAGGGAGCTTACAGAAAGTGAACACCAGCAGTCAGAGAACACTGGGGCCCATCGTGGAGGCTGGTTAACAGAGGAGACTATACCAATACTTAAAGCCAGGAATGATACGAGACTTAACAAGAATTGCAGTGGGGAAAGAAAGTAGAGAATGACTTGATCAATGTTTAGGATACAGAATTCATGAAACTTGGTGATTGGCATGGTATAGGAGACAGAAAAGGAAGAATTAGAGACAACCTCAAATTTCTAACTTGCATGCCTAAATAGAAGACAGTACCTCAAAATCATACAGAAAGAGCAGCTGCAGCGGGGAAAGCTTTTCACATATTCCTTATCCTCTCCAGCAGTGTCTTTTACAAGCACTTCTTGCTCTCTTCAGCCCTCGTCATATTCTAAGGTCATCTCGTTCTCAGCTGACAGTATCTTACAGAAAACATTGAGATGATCTGATGTTTGATTCCATCTGCTCTCAATCTCGCCATCTCAAGATACCATATTTCTTGACTGCAAGACATATTTTTCATGTTTAACTTATCTGAAATTGGGATATGTATTCCAATCAAGTATGCTTTAGATATTCAATGAAATATGGCATATTGGTAATTTATTTTTTCATACCTTCTTTTTTTGTGAGAAAGACAGAGCTTTAAAAAACAATAATTTTTCTAGTGAAGCACTTGTGTCTTGAAAGAGTCAATTAACTTCTTTATTCCAGTTTGCCTTCTGAATAGTCGAGGCTTTGTATGTCCCTAGGTTTACAATCAAAATCCAAGTAACAAGAAGATGATACATCAAGAAGAGAGGAATATATGAGTGAAGTCAAATTGTAGTATTCTATTTATATTTCTAACCCACCTCTATGTCCCCAACAATTTCTGTGATGTTTACACTCCATGATTAATCTAGCCAATGGTTGTTGGAAGGAAGGCTTCTCCCTTTAAGATAGTGATAGATGCACTGACGTGAAAACATTTTTTAAGTGTTGGAACTGGCCTGGCAAAAGAAAAGACAGAGCAAAGGAAGGATATTTGATCCCTGACAGCCAGGCCAGACAGTCCAGACCTCCAGCTGTGCTCTCAGCTGGTTGTCTTATTCTTTTTGGCAAGAAGCATTTTTTCTTTCCTGCAAGAAAGGAGTGTTCCAGCAAGGACACCTCATTGTTTAATTAAACCTAATAGAGCAGGAACCACAATCGAAATCTTATGAAGCATTTCTGGGTGGGTTTTTAAATCAACTTAAAAGGAAAGAATGCAACATCCCTTCTGCAAGTTTCCTTCCCCACCAAACAGTAAATACTCCTGGCTGAAAGTGACATCTTTCATTTTTTTTCTAAAAAGGTTTTACCCTGGCTGGTGTAGCTCAGTGGATTGAGCACGGCCTGGGAACCAAAGGGTCCCGGTTCGATTCCCAGTCAGGGCACATGCCTGGGTTGCGGGCCAGATCCCCAGTGAGGGCCATGTGAGAGGCAACCATACATTGCTGTTTCTCTCTCTTTCTTCCTCCCTTCTCTTCTCTCTAAAAATAAATAAAATCTTTTAAAACAAAGATTTTATTTATTTATTTATAGACAGAAAGGAACAGAAGGAGAAAGAGAGGGAGAGAAACATCAATGTGTGGTGGTTGCCTCTCACATGGCCCTCACTGGGGATCTGGCCCGCAACCCAGGCATGTGCCCTGACTGGGAATCGAACCGGGACCCTTTGGTTCCCAGGCCGTGCTCAATCCACTGAGCTACACCAGCCAGGGCTGAAAGTGACATCTTTTAAACTGGGAGATGAGTTCTGCACAGTTCTGTAGGCTTCCTAGAAATGCTAAAGATTTTGTTAAGCAAATCTTGCATGTGATAGATTTCTGTATATGACTCTCTGAAAAATATTTTATATTTACTTAAGTTTGCCTAAATGAGTATGGGTAATCATGATAGGGCTTTTCTAGCTTCGGATTTAGGATTTTGGGAAAATTTCTCACAGCTTCTTATTACATCTTAACACAATTCCTTCCTTGCTCCATCTAGTGTTTCTTCCAGCTCCTTTTCTGCTCTTCTTTGCAATCTCTTCTTTGACCTTCTTCCATTCCTGTAAAAGTCTTCTTGCTACTCTTCTAGATCCTGCCACTTCCTTTACAACTACCTTTCTATTCCCCTTTGGTTACCTAACTTCTTGAAAAATGATATGATACCAATCATCTTCCTTTCTCTTCTCAAAGCCTCTGGAATCTGGGTTTTGCCCCAGTGATTGTTTCAAACTGCTCTCTCAAAAATCCTGGGGTCCTGATCATTAAACCCTTTGGGTTTTTATCATTTTCTCAACATCATTGACCCTCCTCTTTTCTACACTTCTCCCCACCCTGGTTTTAAAAAATTCTTCCCATTCACCTCATCTTCCTGATCTTTTAAAGGGAAAGTTGGAAATGTTCCCTGGTTCTTCCCATGGGATCTACTGTTACCTGGTGGGTTCGTACGTCTCCAGTCTTGTCTTTTTCCAGTTGGCTGCCTTACACTCAACGCTGCAGCCAGGCCTGGCAGCTCCTTCAATGTACCGGGCTTATTCTGTCCCACATTTGACCGTTTCACATAGTGTTCCCCCTTCTGGAAGATTCTCTCACATTTACTATTCTTACTTTTATTTTGTTACTATGTCATGTTCACTTGTCTCTGTCCCATTTTAGACTGCAAGCTCCTAGAAGCAGAGGCTATGTATATTGTTCTCCTCTTGTATCTTCATTACTAACAAATGCCTCTCACAGTATTTGTTCAGTGACTACTTGCATTATACAAAAATGAAGGCAGCATTTGCTCCTCCCACCAGGAGCCTCAAGGCTCCTTTTCTCTCTTTTCCTATTGGCTCTAGTCTTGTTTAATCCCCTATATTTCTGTACGTCACAGTAGCTTCCTGTCTTACCTCCACTTCATAGTCTTTCCTTTCCATTGTTTGGCACCAAGCTGCAGGCTGTTTTCCACAAGGTACAACTCTAATCATACCATACCACTTCTTTGTTAAATAATTTTCAATGACTCCTCAATGCTTGTATTATAAAAGTCGAAGTCCTTAGTACACAGCTAAAAAATCCCAGGTAATGATAATACACTTTCCTGGTCTTGTCTCTCACTAGTTTGTTCCACTAATTTTCACTCCAGTGAGCAGACTGCCAGGTCCGTGATTTTGTGTGCAAGCTGTTCTCTTCCCTTAGTCATTAGAGGGACTTGCACCCCCTCTAATGACATTTTAGCCATGCTCCAAGGCTCAGTGCAGGCACTGCTCCTCCATAAATGTTCCCTGACTCCCCCGGAGCACAGTGCAGTTTCTTTCCCTGCGTTCCCATGGCACTTTCTGTCTACCTCCTTTTGGCACTTGTTATATACCACCTTCTGTTAAGGATTTTTTTGGGGGGTGTTTCAATTCAGTTGTAAGGTAAGAATGAGACTTACTCATTTTTGTATTTTCCAGAGTGCTTTGCGCATATGTGTTCACTAAATGTTTGTTGAATGAAGTCTGGTAATTAAGTAAAGATAATAAGACAATGTTAGCTTTAAAACACAGTAAGTTATATATTTTTCTTTTTATCCAAAATAATTGTGATGGTGCCTACATCCCAAAACCTAGTGGTAGTTATGTTAAGAGTTTCATTAACACTTTTTTAAAGACATAGGACCATCCCTAACTTATATTAAAAACAACATTTTAATAAACTAGGATAAGAAATGAATGTAGCCCTTAAAATATCACAGTAAGTAACATGAATGTTAAACATGCTTCCCATGTGTAAAGATTGATGTAAAAATATAGTGGTCAAAGCATTCAGAAAACAAATGAAGTTAGTTCATTTAGCATTTCAGAAACTGTCTTCACTTATGTCTTCAAACACTTCATATTCTGTAAGGTGGTGCAAAGACAGAAATGTTCTTATTGGCATATTCTACAATATGACCATTCCTTTTGGGCTCTGCACTCAAGACAATATTGCTAATTAAACAAACAAGCCCCTGTGCCATAATGTGGCAACAAGCAGTCCATACTTTACTTTGCATTTCTTCATTCTGTGTGTGACCGTGGGAACATTGTCTCACCTCTTTGGGAAGGAGACACCTCATAGCAGTAATATGCAGATACTAATGTCTTTTCTGAATGAGGGTGGGCAGCTTGTTTAGATGGCTTTCTTACTACTCTATTTTATTTTTCGCCTCCTCTGAAGCTCTCGTTTAGTCATGAGTACCCTAACCTCTCTGAGTGAATTCCTGCAATATTATCAGTGCCACCATGATCACAAATGCTTTAATGGAGGTTCATGGTATGCTCAATAGCTCAGTATCGCAGGGAGCATCCTGGTAGCCTTCATTCTCAGTCTTCCCTAGAAGCAGTCTCTAGATGAGACAGAGAAATCAGAGGCCAGCAGAAAATGTTGCAGATAAGGCAGATATATCTATATCCTTGCCATGTCTAGGGATGGTCAAACATCACAAGAGATTAATCTCTCACAAAAGACTGTCTTTCAGACTGAAGACAAAAGATTAATATAAAGAACAAACCGACAGTAACCAGAGGGAAAGCAGGAGAGGATAACTGGGGGGAGAAGGGGAAAGGTCGTCAAGGAACATGTATAAAGGACACGTGGACAAAGCCAAAGGGTAGCTGGGGTGGGTGGGAGTGGTAGGGGGAAAATGAAGACAATTGTACTTGAACAACAATAAAAAAAGAACAAGATACATAAAACCATAAGGTCAGGGTCAAAAACCAAGAGTCACAAAATTAGTAGAGGATGTGATAGGTGTAAAAAAAAAAAGATAAAGGAGTTTGTTTTTATGATCAACCCTTAAGGATGGACTCAGGCTAATCCAGCATCTGCCACAGAGCAGGCACATCCTGTGAGCTGCTTCAGGTCAATAGTCAAGAAGCATTTCTTCTGCTAGAATGAACCTCATGCAGAAGTCTTCTCTGAAATATGAGCCCAAAACATACTGAGTGTCATCTGCAAGTGACAAAATTATATTTACTCATTAGCAGGGTTAATTGTCACCTTTCGGCAAGTTGTATTTCAATTGTGTGTTCTCAGGCATGAATGGCTTTTAAAATTTAATCAGGCACAGCAAAGTAATAGGCGCTGTTTCCATGATAACTGTGTTGACCTGATAGAAACATTACAAAGCAAACTATGTTGCAGTGGTCTCAAAATCTTTTCAAAGAGATCTATAGGAAACCACAAATGGACTTTAGCAATCAAATCCATAAGTCCTGAGTGGCCTTCCTTGCTAACCCCAAACAGTTCACAGACAACCACGTATTTTGATTCATTTTCTCTTAGCAGGCAGGAGGCATAATCACACGGCGCCAAGACACTGCAACCTTCTTCCTTCTAGTGGCTTCTATCTCATGCATGGATGTAAAACTGGCAAATATGGAGAGGAAAAGAAATCTGCCTGGGATATCCAAGTAGTTTTCTGCACAACGCTTGGATGAGTGAATGTTTACAACAAATCACAGATTGATAGAGGATATTTTTTATTCACTCATGGGCAAGAAGAGTAGAACAGGATAGCATAAATTACTTCTTTTTTCCTTTTTTTTTCTTTTTCATTGTAGTAAGAACACTTAAGATGAGATCTACCCTCTTAACAAAATTTTAAGAACCTGGTAGAATATCGTTAGCTATAGGTACAACGCTGCCCAGCAGGTCTCTAGAGCTTAATCATTTTGCATAGTTGAAATTTTCTACCTGTTTAACAACAGCTCACATTTCCTCCTCCCCACAGCCCCTGGCAACCACCATCCTACTTTCTGCTTCTCTGAGTTCTATGGCCTGTTTTGAATGCCTCACACAAGTGGAATCATCAGTATTTGTTCTTATTTCAGGTTTATATCACTTAGCATTTTGTCCTCCAAGCTTTTCCATGTGGTTGCCTATGGCAGTGTTTCCTTCTTGTGGGGGGTTGAATGATATTCCATTGTAAGTTTATACCATATTTTATTTATCCATACATCTGTAAATGGGCACTTATTTTCTTTTCATATCTTGGTTATTGTGAAGAATGCTGCAATAAACATGGTTGTGCAGACATCTCTGAGACCGCAACTTCAATTGATTTGGACATATACCCAGACGTACACATTCTGAATCATATGATAATTCTATTTTTAATTTTTCTGAGGACACTTTATACTGTTATTCATAGCAGTTGCCCCATTTTACATTTCCACCAACAATGTACAAAGTTTCCAAATTCTCCATATCCTTGTCAAGATTTGTTATCTTAAACACACACACACACACACAATAGCCATCCTAACAAGTGTGAGGTGCTTTCTCGTTATGTTTTGATTGATTTACATTTCTCTGATGATTAGTGATGTTGAACATCTTTTCACGTACCTGGTGACTATTTGTATGTCTTCTTTGGAAAAATACCTATTCAAATTCTTTGCCTACTTTTTAAATTCTTTTATTTATTTATTTTTTTTGCTTATTCTTTTTTCTTTTGCTATCGAGTAGTAGGAGTTACTTATATATCAACCCCTTATCAGATATGTGGTGTGCAAATATTTTCTGCCATTCTGTAGTTTGTCAATATTTTGACTGTTTCTTTTGCTGTGCAGATGATTTTTATTTGATGTAGTCCTGCTTGTCTATATTTGCTTTTGTTTCTTGAACTTTTGGTGTAATATCCAAGAAATCCTTGCCAAGCCCAATGTCATATAAAGTTTTTCCTCTATGATTTCTTCTAGGACTTTTATAGTTTTAGTAGTTAAGTTTATGTCTTTAATCTATGTTTAGTTAAATTTTGTGTAGAGTTTAAGGTAAAGGTCCAATTTCGCTATTTTTATGTGTATACCTAATTTTCACACAAAATTTGTGGACCATACTATCCACTTTCCATTGTGTATTCAAAGATCAAATTGGCTATGTATGCATGGGTTCATTTCTGGTCTATCCTGTTTCATTGGTCTATATGTCTATTTTTATGCTAGTACCATACCCTTTTTAAGGTCATTTTAACTCTTTATTATCTCTTGCATTCATTAATATTCATTTTTCCCCACTTTAAAATCATTTTTATTTTCCAGTTAACATACATTACTATATTAGTTTAGATATATACTCCAATGATCAGACATTTATAACTTACAAAGTGATCATCCCAGTAAATCTCACATGCATCTGATACCATACGTAGTTATTAGAATATTATTGACTATATTTACTATGCTGTGCTTTACATCCCCATGACTATGCCATAACAACCAATTTGTATTTTTTAATCCCTTCACCTTTTTCACCCATTCTCCCAACCCTTCAATCTGGCAACTGTCAAAATGCTCCCTGTACCTATTATGAGTCTGTTTCTCTTCTGCTTGTTTATTTTTTAGATTCAATTGCTGACAGATATGTATTTGTTGTCATTTTGTGGTTCATATTTTTGGTCTTTTTTTCTTCTTCTCCTTAAAGAAGATCCTTTAACATTTCATACATTACTAGCTTGGTGATGATACACTTCTTTAGTTTTTTTCTTGTTTGGAAAGTTCTTTATATATCCTCCAATTCTAAATGATATCTTTGTTGGGTAGAGTAATTTTGGTTGAAGGTCCTTGCTTTTCATCACTTTGAATGTTTCTTGTCAATCCCTCTGGCCTGCAAGTTTCTATTGTGAAACCAGCTGACACTCTTATGGGAACTTCCTTGTAGGTAACTCACTGCTTTTCTTCTGATGCTCTTAAGATTGTTTCTTTGTCTTTTACTTTTGGCATTTTCATTATGATGTGTCCTAGTATGGGCTGCTTTGGATTCATCTTGTTAGGACTCCGTGTGTTTCTGGGACTTGTATATCTATTTCCTTTACCAGTTAGGGAAATTTTCTGTCATTATTTTCTCAAATAGGTTTTCAATTTCTTGCTCTCTTTTTCTTCCAGCACTCCTATGATATGAATGTTGGTACACTTGAAATAGTCCCAGAGGCTCCTTATACTATCCTCATTTGTTTGAACTCTTTTTTCCCTTTGCTACTCTGATTGGGTGGTTTTTTTAAATTTTTTGTATTCAAAATCACTGGTTTGATTCTTGGTTTCTTCTACTTTACTGTTGATCCACTGTAAGTTATTCCTTATTTCACTTAGTCTATCCTTCATTTCTGACTGGTGTTTTTTTGTTTATGTTGTTGAGGTTCTCACTAAGTTTATTGAGCATCCTTATAAGCAGTGTTTTGAACTCTGCAATTAAGTACATTCTCAAACTTCTTTAGTTCTTTTCCTGGAGTTTTATTCTGTTCTGTCATTTGACACATATTTCTTCATCTCCTCATTTTGACAGTCTCCCTGTGTTTGTTTCTGTGTCTTAGGTAGAGACACTATGTTCTCCAGGATTGATAGAGTGGTCTAATATAATAGATGGTTTTTAGGGTCCAATGGCACAGCCTGCCCAATCTCCAAGGTGGGCACTCAAGGTGCACCCACTTTATGGGCTGTGTACACTCTCCTCTTGTAGTTAAACTTTGAGTACTTTTAGCACATCAATGGGAGAGATTTACCCATAGCTGCAAGGACTGGCTGTGACCACTGACCACTGTCCTCTAATGACCATGGAGGATCAGCATGCAAGGGCCCTCCCCACAGAGAAGGACTTACTTCAGAGGGGCTCTGGACTCACTGAGCTTATCCCTTGAATGGATCACTTGTGGTGGTGTTTGGATGGTGATGCTTCAACTTGATCTGCAGCTGTCCACTGGGTGTGCTGGCTCTAGTGCCATCAAGAGGTACAGTACAAGGTTAGCTGTCACCTGTGTTCTGCCCAAGGCCACCTGGCATGAGCTAAAAAGTGATTTGCAAATGGCTGCTACCTTTGCTGAGGTTTGAGGTGTCCAGGATAGGCCAAGCTGTGTACCAAGGCTTGCTGCTGCTAATGCTGTACGTGGGGCCACTTAGTGAGAGGTATAGGGCATGCTGAGGGCAGATACTGCTTGTTTGAGAGATTTTTAGGAAAATTTGAAGCATGAGCCAAGACAGGCTATTCATTTGGTAGAGCCAGTGAGAACAGCTTGGGTGGACCTGAAAGTTGAGTGGGGCAGGGCCTCAGGGAATCACCAGGCTGAGCAAGAAGTGTTAGCCAGGTTGATAGAGATTCAGCTTTCATGCTAACCTGCCAGGTTTTTGGGTTGGGGGGTGCTCATCAAAGGAACAATGACCTCTGCCAACACTGCTGTCTGGGAGAAAACTGCCCTTCAGATCTGGGCCTGATGCTGGACAATTAAGTCCTTCTCTATGTGTCTCTAGTGCCTTTTAAGTTGCTGTGCCAACATTGGATCTCAGAAGGAGTGAGTCTGACTAAGTCTGTTCATGGACCCTTTAAAAAGAACTGCCTGGGACTCCAGAAGTCATCTATCTCCCTCAGCCTCAATCCCTGCTAGTTTTTACAGCCAGAAGTTATGGGGATTTCTCTTCCTGGACTTCTTTTTCCAGCACTGGAACCTTGGGCTGAGGGGTCTGGTATTTGATTAGACCTCTCACTCTTCAGGGAGACCTCTGCAGCTGAGATATCCCTCACAGTTTTTATCCACCGCATGTGGGTATGGAACCAGCCCATTCCACATATTTGCCCCTCCCATCAGTCTGAATGGGGCTTTTTCCTTAATTCCCTAGTTGTAGGACTTCCATTTAGCTATATTTCAGGTGGTTCTGAATGACTGGTGTTCTACAGTTCAGTTGTAATTTTGATGTCATTGTGGGAGGATGTGCATAGTGCATTTACCTATGCTACCATCTTCACTGGAAGAGTACCACGCTATTTTAATTCCTGTAGCTTTGTAATATATTTTAAAATCAGGAAATATGATGCCTGCATCTTTGTTCTTCTCTCTCAAGATTGCTTTGCCTATTTGGGGTATTTTGTGGTTCCACCTAAATTTTATGGTTTTTCCCCCTAATTTGGTAAAATATGTCTTTGGGGTTTTGATAGGGTTGCAGTAAATCTCTGATTACTTGGGGAAATATGGACATTTTAACAGTATTAAACCATCCAGTCCTTAAACACAATATGTCCTTCTATTTATTTGTTTCTTATCTAATATATTTCATCAGTATTTTATAGTTTTCAGTGGTTAGATTTATTTCTAAATATTATTCTTTATGATGCTGTTGTAAATTGGATTGTTTTCTTCATTACCACAACTTTGTTTGATTTCTTTATGTGAGCAATCTCTTTTATCAGCACAACTCACTCTGAACTATAAAAAAAATATTAGGTGTTAAGTGGCCAAATCAAAATCCCTATATTTAATGGCAAACATTTACCATAAAAGGGATGATCAAAATTATTTTTAGTGTTGTCCAAAGATAGATACAGAGTTAAAGTTTTCTGGGATAAAGTTATATATTTTGATAGTCTGGGTAAGCTGCTTATAAAGCATAGGAAAGTATTCTTTTTTCATATGTTAGGGGTTGTCTGGTGAGGGCATACCCAAAGGATTCTTTGATTTTTTTCTATTGGTCCCTTTTCTTTAGATTGTGGGTTTAGATATAACCTTATAATTCAAAGGTATTCTGCTCATTTTATGGATAAACAATCCAGAAAAATTTCTGAAAATATCAAACAAGTTGGTTAAGATCACATGTCAGTTAGTAGCAGAGCTAGGAAAGATATTCACATTTTCTAACTAAATCCAGTGATATTTTTTTAGTGAAATTGCTGCTTTCTAAACCAGGGCTCACATTCCTGTTATGTAAAGTCAATTTGGTCATTTTTCTTTTAGGTAAACAACTTTTATAGATTGAATATTTCCTACACAAAACCAGTTATCCTGTTTTTCTCACATGTGTAGTAGATATCCTTTATCACATATTCTAGTCAAAATTCTGACATGAATTGTATATATGATCCATCCAGACACACATTGCCTCTCTGAAAATCTGCCTGGCTAGATGTTAGAAAGAAAATTTCTTAAGAAATTGCTTCCTAGTTATACTGTAGACATTCAAACAGCCATAATATTTATGAATGCTCATTAAACATGAATTGATTATGCTATTTGCTTGACATTCTTTATTAGAGCTGATGCACCTCAATAGAAATCTTTATAAAAGCAAACAATTATTAAGTCACTATGTCCATTACACATAGTGTATTGATACCCTTGGGAAACAGGAAAAGATGTAAAGGCATTGGTTTATACAATTATTAAGATCTTGCCCATGCCTTTACTAATAGAGTATAAGAGTTTTCTACTAAAAGTAAAATGAAAACAAAACAAAACCTTATTATCCCAGGTAGTCATGTTAATCAAAGACAATAAAGCTTAGTTGGGGGGGAGGAATAAAGCATATAAAATGGCAGCCAAAATTAGGAGTCCATTAAGTCTGGAGTTGTACCATGATGTATGATCTTTGATTCAAACTTCAGAGAATCAGTTAAGAGAGGAAATATAGATGTAGGATTCTAGAATGCATGAAAAGTCTTAAACTAATGCATTTCTTTAAAAAATGATCACAGCACACCCGAGCTATAGAGTGAAAGCAAGTTGATTTATGTTGAAATCAATTACTGGGTGCCAATTCTGAAGACATTGAGGTTGCATATTAGTAGGTTTGTATCTAATTTTAGGGACTAGAACATTTCTGTTCATGTCACCATTTTTCTTGCTATGCCAAAAGAGATAAAAATAAGTGCCATTTTCTGGAAACTAACTGATAGCTTCCCCAGGTTGCAATGTTTTAATTAGAGAGACTAAAAGAAAAGGCCACATTCTGCTGTTTAATAAAGGGAGTCCTTTGTAAAAGCCTTAAAAAGCATGAGGCAGATTTTTATATGATAATGAGAAACAGAATGTGTAAAAAAAGTTGGAAAAAAAGACTTTAAGCAGTGGAGTGACACTAGATTTTTTTTGTAAATACCTTAGAGGAAATAAGAACATTTTGAAACTGGATTTTCTTTTACTATATGGGAAAGCATCAAAACTTTTTGGAAATGTCTAGATTGATAAACAGGGTATAAAAGCTGACCTTGCTGGTTGTTTTAAACATTTGCTTCTGTTGTTTTTCTTTTCTTTTCTAGTTTCTTTTAACACTGTAATCCGACTGAGAATCACTCTGCACAAAAATATTTAAAGTCATGTACTTTATAAGAAGAAATGCATTATTTTTATATTTGATTATTCAAAAATACTTTATTTTAGTTATATTAATTTAATTATGGCAACAAAAGTGACTGGAACTATAAAGAAACATTTTAAAGATGATTTTGTGCAAAATAATGTTTATAAGTAAAATTTATAGAAATTTTCTAAAAATAAGAAATTTGCATTTACACTGAATTCCCAACTCAGTTTAATAATGTGCTTGCTAAATTTTTAACCACAGATATGACTGCCTAAAATATATATTTAAAAGAAAATAATCTTCTCATGACATCTGTAGAGAAAGGTCATAAAATTTTACATTTTCTCAGACACTCACTGAAATTAAATGAAATTAAAAAGAACACTTGACCTTTTCTATTTCTATTCTCTTTTGCAAATATGAGCTATGCCAATCCTATTCAATAAGTAGCATAAAAAATGAGGCAAGTAAACAAAATATAAAATGTACTTATTCAGTTGATTTTCTTAGACTTTAACCCTGGACTAGGCTCTAGATGTTTTGGAACAAGAATTCAGGTCTGCTTTGCCTTCCTATCCAGTTTGCACAGAACTAGGACAATGGTAACATGTCACCACTGAGGGCATACTGTGCAAGATTTATCTTCCTGTGTTCAAACAAATCATAAGATTTATCTTTTTTGGTATCATAGGTCTTCATTGAGTCAAATAAACCATATTTTGTTTACTATACTGGAAAGATATAAATGCTAAATACTGTTTAACTTTATTTTATGAGAGCGAATATTATATTCTTCTTTCCAGTGACCTTTTATTGCCTCGTGAATATAGAAATAATCTGCCAGACAAAAATAGCAGCAAGAGAGTGATAGAATTTATGAGCAAACCAACTCTGCTAATACTGAGAGGTAAACACAATAGTTTCAGAATAAAAAATAGAGATTTTTTCTGTACCCCATTCTCAAAACTTTTACCAACTTTATATCATAAGTAAACAATACAGAAGGCTTAAAAGGTAGACAACTTATCAATCTTTTGTAAAAGAAAAATAAATTCAAAACTAGTGATAGATAGGATACTTTTCCAAACTCTTAAGAATTTGTTCTTTTAACAATATAAAAAAGGAACACAGCAAAACAGATAAGTACAATAGAATACCTTTCACAAGAGAAAAAAAAAATAACCCAGTAACACCAAAAGGAAAGAGTACAAGGGTTTATAGGACTTCATAGAACATTTATAGTGGTGTGATACTGGTCAGGTCATTGCTCTCTGAACCTCACTTTCCTCTCGTATAGGGAGGAGATCATAATTATATGCTCCTATCTAATAGTGATGGTAATGTAATTAAATGATATGAGAGATGTAAAACACCTTTCATGTGCCTAGCATATTTTAAGTACTTGATAAATATTGGCCATTATTATTAATTTTAGTTAATAGCTGGGCTTTCTTACCATATACACATAAAGTGTGGTTGCATATGTTAAAATTGTGGGCACTCAGCAAAACATTGCAGAACTCAGCCTATCAATCTATCTTCCAATCCATCTTGAAGTGTTCTAGACAGTCCCGAGATTTCCTACTTTTGACATAGTATCAGAATCTTGTAGTCTGAGAGAAAGTTAAATTTAAATATGCAAGAATATTGTTTAAGACAAAGCTGAAAAGAATATTGCTACCAAACTTACAACAAGAAAAAAAGATGGCTGGCTAACCTATGAAATCTTAACCTTTCCTGAATGTATTAGAGAGTTGAAGTCAGAGGGAAAGGACAAGACTGGTGAAGAACAAACATTAATAAAAATACTCCAGGAATGAAGTCATTACCCTAAACATAAAGTGTCGCTAGAGGAATTTGAATCCTGTGGTTTATTAAGTGTGACCATAGGGACAACCAAACCTGAATCTAAGTCAAGTCATGGCTACATTCATTTAATACCCACACCAATAACCTAACAAATGAAGATGTGTGTCCATCTGCAGGCATACATATGCTTACCTCCTACACTACTGTTCAATGGAAGACGTCCAGCAGTGAGAGAAAAATTATGAGAAAGATAAAGAAACAAGTAAAAAACAGCATAATATCAAGGTTATCAACAATATCAGGTTCCAGTATGATCCAGATGTTGGTGCCGTCACACAGGAAATTTAAAACAATCATAATTAATATATTGTATTAGTATGATTAATAGTAGAAAAGATGGATAACATGTTTCTACCAAGGAAAGAAAACTATAAAAAATTCAATGTATAAATAAAATACACAATAACAGAAATGAAGAAGGCTTTTGATAGGCTCATCAGAAGGGAAGAATTTGACACAGTGAGAAAATAATTTTTATTTTTATTTTTTTAATTTTAAAATAATTGTTCTTCAATTACAGTTGTCTGCATTTTCTCCCCTCCCCTCCCCATCCAAACCCACCTCCCTCCCTTGCTTCCACCCTCCCCCTTGGTTTTGCCCATGTGTCCTTTATAGTAGTTCCTGAAAACCCTTCTCCCCACAGTCCCCTCCCCCCTCTCCTCTGGCTATTGTTAGATTGTTCTTAATTTCAATGTCTCTGGTTATATAGAAAATAATTTTTAAATTGAAGATAAATCAATAGAAATTACCCAAAGCACAAAAGGCAAAATCATGGAAAACTAAACAGAGCATACAATAGCTATGGGACAATATCAAACAGTCAAACATATTTGTAATTGGAATCCCAAAGGAAAAGAGATAGAATAGAGCAAAAAATATTTACAAACTGAAGGTTGAAAAATTTTCAAAATTAATGAAAGAGAGTAAAACATAATTCCAAAAATCTCAGAGTAAACCAATGTGGATAAATAACAAAGAATTATACCCACACAATAAAATTGCTGAAAACTGAAGTCTTGAAAGCATCTGAAAGAAACATTACATCCAGAGAAATGAAGTTTAGATGTATATCAGATTTAAAATTAGAAACAATGAAAGGTAAGCAACAGTTAAATAAGATCTCTTAAATGCTGAAATTTAAAAGAAAAAAGAGTCAACCTCAATTTCTATACCCAAAGAAAATATCTTTCAAGTATGGCAGGGAAATAAAGAAGTCTTCAGACAAACCAACACTGAGAGAATTCTACCAGAGCACATGTACTATAAGGAATGTTAAAGGAATTTCTTTAGGCAGAAAAAAAATATGATACTAGACAGAAACTAGGTTCTATACAAAGAAATGAAGAGTTCTAGAAATGGCATGAATAAATGTATATATAAAATATATTATTTTTATCTAAATTGCTCTAATAAAAATTGTCTAAACAAATAGCAGCAATGTGGGAGGTGATAATGGGGGGCAGAGGGGAAGGGTTGTCAAGGAATATGTATAAAGGACACATGGACAAAGCCAAAGTGGGTAGGATTGAGGGTGGGAGGTGGGGGTGGCTGGGGTAGGGAGACTGGTGAGGGGAAAGTGGAGACAACTATACTTAAACATCAATAAGAAATAAAATAAAATAAAATAAAATAAAATAAAACAGATAGTAGCAATGCATTGTATGTTAGCATTGTGTATAGCAAACTTAAAACCTATGTGGCAAGTATAACACAAAAGATGGCAATATTTGGGAGTACATTATTGTAAGGTCATTAAACCACATGTGAAATTATATATTATCAAGGGTAGGCTGTGATTAAAGAGGTATATACAAAGTCTAGGGAAATTGTGAATGTCTTTTTATGAAGCTATAAGTAAATTAATCAACAAAATAGAACCACAGGCATGGAAACATGGAATAGACTGAAAGTGACCAGAGTGGAGAAGAGGATAATAGTGGAAAGAAGAGGAAGGGACTAGACAAAGAACTGAACTGTATGCCAACTACAAGAAATCCACTATAAGTATAAAGACATAGATAGGTAAAAAGAGAAAAGATGGTATAAAATAAACCATCCAAATAATAACTAAAATAAAACTAATTTTTCTGGTATCAGAAAGAACTGATATCATGAAAAGCAATTTTTTGAGGGATAAAGAATTTTATTTAACAGTAAAGGACCAATGTACCAAGAAAATATACAATCTAAATTGTGTATGCACCTAACAACAGTGCTTAAAAACACATGAAGCAAATAGCCCTAGTCAGGTGGCTCAGTTGGCTGGAGTTTTGTTCCTTGCACCAAAAAGGTTACAAGTTGTATTTCCAGTCAGGGTACATACCTAGGTTGTGGGTTCGAATCCCTATCAGGGCACAGCAACCGATTGATGTTTCTCTTTCACATCAATGTCTCTCTCTCTCAAATCTATAAACATATCCTCAGATGAATATTAAAAAATGTATGTGGCAAATACTCAAAACTGATAAGAGAGGAAACAAGGCCGAAATTATAATGGCAGACTTTATGTTTCTCTCTCAGTAATAAGAAGGCAGTAAATCATCAAAGACATAGAAGATATAACAATACTATAAAATACTATAAACCAATTTGATTTAATTGACACTTATAGAATACTCCATTCAATAACAACAGAATAAATATTCCTCTGCAGTGCACATGGAACTTTAACTAAGATATTCTAGACCATGAAAGAAACACTGAAAATTAAAAAAAAAAACATGCAAAGTAGTTTCTAAACATTAAAAACACATTATAAATTGATAAAATAAAGATATTAGAAAATATACAAATACCTGATTCCAAGATTTAATATAAAGATACAGAAATCAAGACATTGTGGGACTGATGAAAGAATAGACATAAAAACCACTATTCTGTACACTGGAAACTAATACAGAATAATACTGAATGCAAACTGTAATTGAAATAAAAAAGACATACAGATGAGCATAACAAAACAGAATCACACATACATGGCACACTGATTTTCAACAAAGGGGAAAGGGCAACTAAATGGGGAAAGTATATTTAATGTAATAAATGGAACTGAATTAACTGGGTATCCATGTGGATGAAAGTAAACCTGGATTCATATTCTGCACGACACACAACATTTAACTTAAAATAGCTCATAAACCTAAATGTAAAATTTAAAATTATAAAACCCATGGAGGAAAAGATAGGAATAAATATTTGTGACCTTACTTTTGATGATGATTTCTTCGGTATGATACCAAAACACAATACATATAAGGAAAAATGGTAAATTGATTTTTATTAAATTAAGAATAAAAATCAAACTAATCCACACAAAGAAGATATTGGTGGTAGCCAATTATGGGGGGCATGGGCAAAATGGTTGAAGGGATTCAAAAAGTACACACTTCCAGGTCTAATAAGTCCTGAAGATGTAATGTACAGCATGGTGACAAGAGTTAATACTATATATATTGCACACTGAAAATTGCTAAGAGAGTCAATATTAAACATTCTCATCATGAGAAAAAATTCTCTAACTATGTGTGGTGATGGATATTAACTAGAATTACTGTGGTGATCATTTCACAATCTATATAAATATTAAATCATTATCTGTATAGTAAGTCTAAAACTAATATAATGATGTATCCCAATTATACCTCAGTTAAAAAATGAAGTCATTGGATATAAGATGTTCAACATCACTAATTATCAGATAAATGCAAATTAAAACCACAGTGAGATATCATCTCACACCTGTCGGGATGGCTATCATCAATAAATCAACAAACAACAAGTGCTGGCAAGGATGTGGAGAAAGGAGAACTCTTTTGTACTGTTAGTGGGAATGCAGACTGGTGCAGCCACCCAGGAAAGTAGTATGGATATACCTCAAAAAATTAACAGTGGATCTATCTTTTGACCCAGCAATCTCATTTTTGGGAATATATCCAAATGAACCCAAACACTAATTTTTTAAAAAACATCATTTTTTATTGTTATTTTATTATAGTTGTCCCAATTTTCCCCCTTTGCCCTCCTCTGCCCATCCCACTCCCTGCCCTATCCAGTCAATTCCCACACTATTGTCCATATTTGTGGGTCATTCATACATGCTCTTTGTCTAGTCCCTTCCTCTTCTTTCCACCGTTATTTCCCTCCCCCCTTCACTCTGGTTACTTTCAGTTGGTGGTTCTATTTTGTTCATTAGATTCTTCTTATAGGTGAGATTATATGGTATTTGCCTTTCACCACTTGGCTTATTTCACTTAGCATAATATTCTTCAGTTCCATCCATGCTGTCACAAAAGGTAAGAGCTCCTTCTTTCTTGCTGCTGTGTAGCAATCCATTGTATAAATGTACCACAGATTTTTAATCCATTCACTTACTGATGAGCACGTAGGCTGTTTCCAACACTCAGCTCTTGTAAATAGCACCACTATGAACATAGTGGTACATAAGTTATTTTGAATTGGTGACTCAGATTCCTAGGGTATAACCCCAGCAGCAGAATTGCTGGGTCAAAAGGCAGTTCCATTTTTAGTTTTTTGAGGAAATTCCATACTGTTTTGAACAGTAACTTCACCAGTCTGCATTCTCACCAACAGTGACACTGGGGGTATGAGCATACAATGGGGTAAAGGTATCCACTTCAATAACTGGTGTTGGGAGAACTGGACTGGTACATTAAAAAAAATGAAACTAGACTATCAACTTATGCCATACACCCAAATAAACTCAAAATGGATAAAAGACTTAAATATAAATTGTGACACTATAAAAGTCATAGAGGAAAACATAGGCAGGAAAATTTCAGATATCTCATGTAGCAATATTTTTGCTGATATATCTCCCAGGGGAGGGGAAAGAAAGGAAAAACATAAACAAATGAAAAGCTCCTACATGGCAAAAGAAACCGTTATCAAAATAAAAAGGGAACTGACTGTATGGGAGAACATATTTATAAATGATACCTCGGACAAGGGTTTGCTCTCCAAAATATGTAAAGAACTCATGTGACTCAACATCAGAAATACAAACAATCCAATTTAAAAATGGGCAAAGGATCTGAATAGACACTTCTCCAAGGAGGATATACAGATGGCCCATAGACATATGAAAAGATGGTCAACGTCACTAGCCATCAGAGAGATACAAATTAAAACCACATTGAGATATCACCTCATACCTGATAGAATGGTCACCATTAATAAATCAACAAACAACATGTGCTAGTGAAGATGTGGAGAAGAGGGAACCCTAGTTCATCAAAACACTAATTTCAAAGAACATAAGCATCTCTATGTTCATTGAAGCATTATTTACAATTGCCAAGATATGGAAGTTGTCCAAGTGTCCATCAGTAGATGAGTAGATAAAACAACCATGAATATTTACATAAGGAAATACTACTTAGCCGTAAAAAAGAAGAAAATTTTACTCTGTGACGGTATGGATGACCTGAAGAACATTATGCTAAGTGAAATTAGCCAGTCAGGGAAAGAAAAATGCCATATGATTTCACTCATATGTGGAATCTAATGAACAAACTGAACTAATAAGCAAAATAGAGACAGACTCATAGATGGAGAGCAGGGTGACAGCTAAGGTGCCAGAGGATAGGGGTGGAGGGATTGAGTAAAAAGGAAAAAGGGCTCATGAACATGGGCAATATTGTGGTGATTGCAGAGAAGGGGAGGAATGTAAGGGACTAAGTCATAATGGGAAAAAACAATAAACATTTTTTTAAATTCCTGTTCTTTGAAAGTTACTGTAAAAGAATGAAAAGGCAAGTCCAAAACTAGGAGAAACTGGTTTGAAAATGCATTTTATCAAGACTAGTGCAGTCACCGTGGAAAACAATATGGAATCTACTCAGAAAACTAGAAATCAAACTGCCTTTTGACCCAGAAATTCCACTACTGGAATTATACCCTAAGAACCCTGAAACACCAATCCAAAAGAACCTATGCACCCCAATGTTCATAGCAGCACAATTTATAATAGCTAAGTGCTGGAAGCAACCTAAGTGACCATTGGTAAATGAGTGGATCAAAAAACTATGGTGCATTTACACAGTGGAATACTATACAGCAGAAAGAAAGAAGGAGCTCCTACCCTTCATGACAGCTTGGATGGAACTGGAGAGCATTATGCTAAGTGAAATAAGCCAGGCAGTGAAAGACAAATACCATATGATCTCACCTATACGTGGAACCTAATCAACAAAACAAACAATCAAGCAAAATATAACCAGAGACATTGAAATAAGTTAAAAACTGACACTAACAAGAGGGGAGGGGGAAGGGGATAATGGGTGAAAAGGGGAAGAGTCATCAAGGAACATGTATAAGGACACATGGACAAAGCCAAAGGGTGGTAGGATCAATGGTGGGAGGTGGCCATGGGTGGATGCGGGGGGAGTGATTGAGGAGGGAAAATGGAGACAACTGTACTTGAACAACACAAAATAAAATAAAATAAAATATTTTTTGTGTTTGGAGTCCTAAAAGAGAAGAGAGAAAATATGGTTGAGCATTCTTTGAAGATATAATCGCCAATATTTTGCAGTGCTGATAAAAAAATTAACCCACAGAATCAAGAAGCTCTGTAAGCCTCAAGCAAGCTAAATACAAAGAACTCCACATGTAAGAACATTAGTCAAACTGCTGAAAATCAAAGACAAAGAGAAATGTTTAGGACTCATAAAACATTAACTTCAGAGAAGAATTATAAGACTTAAAACTGGATTTTCCAACAAACCATATTGATGCCAGAGAAAAATACAATGACATCATTAAAGTCATGAGAGAACACTGCCAACTTTTAATTTTATAACCAGAGAAAAAAATTGTTAAATGATGATCTTATTTTTTAAAAAACGAAAGTGAGACAATCTTTCACCAGCAGACATACTCTAAAATAAGAGGGGTCCTATGGAAGTAAGATGATATCAGACAGAAACATAATAATGAATAAAGAGCCCTGAAAAAGAAAAAAAAGTATGCAAATATAAATGATCATTCATTGTACAAAAAATAGATGCAATCTTGGGTATTTAAAATAAGTATGGTACAGCAAAAGAAACAACAAAAATACAAATTATGAAATGAAAAACAAATCTTTGAAACCACATATCAGATAAGGGATAAATAGTCAAATATATATAAAGATTTTATATCACTCAATAGCAAAATCATCATCATCGTCATCCAATTAAGAAATGGCCAAAGACCTGAATAGACATTTTTCCAAAGAAGATATACAAATGACCAACAGGTACATGAAAAGATGATCAAAATCACTAGTCATTAGTGAAATGCAAATTAAAACTACAAGGACATATCACCTGATGCCTGTTAGAATGGCCTTTATAAAAATGACAGGAGATAAAAAAAAAAACTGACATGGATATGAGGAAAAAGGGGAATTGGTAGACTGTAAATTGGTATAACAACTATGGAAAAGAGTATAAAGGTTTCTCAAAAAATTAAATATAGATCTGCCATATGACCTAGCAATTTCACTTCTGGAAATACATTCAAAGGAAACAAAAACACTAACTTGAAAACCTATCTTCATCCTCATGTTCACTGACACATTATTTACAACAACCAAGACATGGAAATAACCTAAGTGTCCACTGATGGAAGAATGGATAAATAAATTGTGGTATATATAAATAATTGAATATTATTCAGCCATAAACATGAGGAAAACCATTTTGCAACAACATAGATGGACCTTAAGGCATTATGCTAAGGGAAATAAGTCATACAGAGAAAGACAAATACCATATGAGCTCACTTGTATATGGAAACTAAAAAGAAAACGAAATACCAAAGTCAGAGAATAAAAGATCAGATCTGTGCTTACCAGAAGTGGGGGTGGAGGGAGGGAGAATTGGAGGAGGTGGTCAAAAGCTACAAACTTCCAATTAAAAAATAAATAAATACTATGGATATAATGTACAACATAAAGATTATAGTTAACACTACTGTATGATATAGAAAAGTCGTTAAGGCCCAGCTGGTGTAGCTCAGTGGATTGAGCGTGAGCTGGGAACCAGAGGGTCCCTGTTTGATTCCCAGTCGGGACACATGCCTGGGTTGTGGGCCAGGTCCCCAATGAGGGCCATGTGAGAGGCAACCATACATTGCTCTTTCTCCCTCCCTTCTCCTCTCTCTGAAAATAAATAAATAAAATCTTTAAAAAAAAGTCGTTACAAGAGTAGATTCTAAGAATTCTCATCACAAGGAGAATTTTTTCATTTTATTGTGTTTATATGAGATGACTTACAATAACTAAACCTACTGTGGTAATCATATACCAATCTATGCAAATCAAACCATCACGCTGTGCACCTTAAACTTATATAAAAATGTATCTTAATTTTTTCTCAATGAAACTGGAAAAATATATGTGAAATTGGACAGTATTATAACAATAATACAAAGATATCAGAGGATAAATGGAGTTGTTATGGTCTAAAACTCTGGCATTATCTTGGAAGTGATCAGGTAATAATTTGCATAAGATTTTATTAAGTAAAATACTATATTTTAATTTATAGACAACTATTAAATGAACAGAAAAAGAACATCTTGTGAACTAGTCAATAGAGTGAAAAATTAAATAATAAAGGCACTTATTTAACAAAATAGAAGAGAAAGTAAGACAGAAAAAGAAATATAAAATGGGAGAGGTGTAAATAGGGCTCACATTTTAGGTTTTAAACACAAATAGAGTTGTAAGTCGAGTCTCCTCCTGGGGGCCCCCAGCCCGCCACTGTGCCACTTTGCATCCCATGCCAGAGGAGACATTGAGGAGACCCGGTAAGGCTTTTTGATTATGTCCACAGTATAAAGACATATTTCAAGAGGATCCTTGGAAGTCTCAGACAAGCCTCCCCACGTGTGGCAGGTGCTGTGCTGGCCACTGGTGACCCAAAGATGATGATAAACATGTTCCTGCCCACAACGAGCTACCGATCTACTGGGCATTCCTTTTGCTGATGACACGATTCATGTTTGCATCTGTTTACAAGATTCTGAAAGCTAAACAGAGAAATTTGGCACTGCACTGGTCTGGAAAAAGCATTGCAAGCTATAGATAATATCAAGGACATCGGGAATAGGAGAGATTGGACTGGGAGACTCAACAGGTGAGACATAAAACCCAGAATTGTGAAGAGAATAGAGTGCGACCCAGACAAGAGTCAGCCCAAAAAACAGAGACAGTGACACAAAATTAAATTCACTGCTCCAGAGAACTTGACAGCTCAATTTAAGAATCAGAGGCTAGCAAGAAGAATCCCACAAACAATGGAAAGACAAAGAAACAATCCCCAAGTGAAAGGAAAGGAGGAAGTCCCAGAAAGAATGATAAATGAAATAGAGGCAAGCCAACTATCAGATATTGAGTTCAAAGCATATGTTATCAGGCAGCTCAAGAAACTCGAGAAGCTTGATGAACTCACAGAAAATTACCAGAAACTACAGGGAAAAAATAATGAACTCACTGCAAACTATGTCAACATGAAAAAGGAAATAGAAAATATTCACAAGGGCCAAGAGGAAATGAAGAATACAATATCTGAATTGAAGAACACAACAGAAGGAATCAAAAGCAGGCTCGATGAGGCAGAGGATCGGATCAGCGAGCTGGAGGATAGGTTCAAAAAAGCACCCAAAAAGAGCAAGAACAGGAAAAGAGGCTCAGAAAGAATGAACAGGTATTAAGGGAAATGCAGGACAACATGAAACGTAACAATATTCGTATAATAGGGATACCAGAAGGTGAGGAAGAGCAGCAAGGGATAAAAAACCTGTTCAAAAAGTAATGATGGAAAACTTCCCTAATCTGATGAGAGAAAAAGCCACACAAATCCAGGAAATACAGAGAGTCTCAATCAAAAGGAACCCTAACAGACCCACTTCAAGACACATCATCATTAAAATGGCAAAATTCCAAGAGAAACAGAGAATCTTAAAGGCAGCGAGGGAGAAACAGGAAGTAACATACAAGGTAGCCCAGATAAGGTTAGCAGCTGACTTCTCAATGGAAACACTACAAGCCAGAAGGGAATGGCAAGAAATATTCCAAGTAATGAGAACCAGAGGCCTGCAACCAAGACTACTCTACCCAGCAAGGCTCTCAATCAAGATAGATGGCCAAATAAGGAGATTCCAAGACAAAAGAAGTCTAAAAGAATACACCTCCTCCAAAACAGCTATGCAAGAGATGCTAAAGGGACTGATTTAAGGAAAGGAAGGGAAAGAGAGAGTGAGGAACACAGGTACAAAAAAAAATGGCAATGAATAAGTACCTATCAATAATAACCTTAAATGTAAATGGATTAAATGCTCCAATTAAAAGACATAGAATAGCGGAATGGATAAGAAAACATAACCCACACATATGCTGCTTACAAGAGACCCACCTCAGGACAAAAGACTTACACAGACTGAAAGTGAAGGGCTGGAAACAAGTTTTCCAAGCAAACAGACAAGAAAAAAGAGCTGGGGTAGCAATACTCATATCAGACGAAATAGACTTCCAAAAAAGGGCCATCAAGAGAGACCCAGAAGGACACTTTATAATACTCAAGGGAAGAATCCACCAAGAAGACAGAAATATTGTAAATATATACGCATCCAACACAGGAACTCCCAAATACATACAGAAAATCTTGGAGGACTTCAAGAAAGACACTGATAGCAACACAATTATAGTAGGGGATTTCAACACCCCACTGTCAAAAATGGACAGATCCTCCAAACAAAATATCAGCAAAGACATTGTGGCATTGAACAATGCCCTAGAAGAAATGGATTTAACTGATATATATGGGGCCCGTCACCCAAAGAAGCTAAATACACATTCTTTTCAAATGCACATGGAACATTTTCAAAAATAGACCATATGATAAGACACAAAACAAGCCTCAACAAATTCAAGAAAATTGAAATCATACCAAGCATTTTCTCTGACCAAAAGGGTCTGAAATTAGAAACCATCCCAAAGGGAAAAACCCCAAAACACTCAAAATCATGGAGACTGAATAGCATGCTGTTAAACAATGAATGGGTCAAGGACGAGATTAGGGAAGAAATCAAAAAGTTCCTTGAAACAAATGAAAATGAACGGACAACAACCCAAAACTTATGGGACACAGCAAAGGCAGTCCTGAGAGGGAAGTTCATAGTAATACAGGCCTACCTAAAAAAAACAGAAACAGTTTACACAAACAACCTAACCCTACGCCTACAAGAACTCGAGGAACAACAGCAAAGACAACCAAGAGCAAGTAGAAGGAAGGAAATAACCAAGATCAAATCAGAGTTAAACGACTTAGAGACTAAAAGGATAATTCTAAGGATCAATGAATCCAGGAGCTGGTTCTTTGAAAAGATAAACAAAATAGACAAGCCTTTAAGCAGGCTCATCAAGAAAAAAAGAGAGAGGACCCAAATAAACTCAATCAGAAATGAAAGAGGAGATATTACAACTGATGCCACAGAAATACAAAGGATTATAAGTCACTACTATGAAGAACTGTATGCCAAG
>PVJI01021713.1:0-26621 GCA_004026765.1 Micronycteris hirsuta
GGCACTGAGGGTCGGGGCCAGGCCACATCACCGGTAACACACCCTTCAAGGAAGCAAGAGGGCCCTAAAGAGTGACCTCAGGCGTCAGGGTGAGGAGTGGCAGCGCCTGTTTGCAGGTGCCCAGCTGGTGGTAAGATGGTACAGGGAGGAGCAGCCTTCTTTCCAACCCACTGCTCAGGCCCCTTGACATTGAGTCCAAGTGGGTTCCTCAGGCCTCCACGGCCCGGTGTCGGCTCTATGCATTCGGTCCTGCTCTCAGCCTGTGGCCAGTTCTGCAGACACTGTGCCGGACCTGCCCTGTCTGGGGCCCTGGGGCCACGGGCGATAATTTGACAGTGCTTCGGGCTGCAAACTCCTAGCCCCCTGTCCTCTGGGCTGCTGGCGGGGACCTACCTGACAAGTGTGGCTCACTTTCTCCTTGTACTGCTGCTCAGGGTTTTCTAGATTCTCCCATCTACTCCTTGGTCCTTGCTGCGGGCTCTTTGTCAGCTGTGGGGCTTGCCAGGCTGCCCTCTGCTGCCTCTGTTCTGCGCAGTCATTTTGCTGAGATTGGGGTGAAGCAGCAGCCCAGCTCATCAGCCCACATATGCCTGAGGAGGGGAGGGGCCTAGGCTCAGCAACCCCCAGAATCCATTCCAAAGCCAGTCATTCCCGCTGTTCCAGCACCTTTTGTGCCTCCAGCCTCCACTAGGTTGCAATCCTCCACTTCCCCCACTAGGTTCTAGCGGGAGCCTTGCCTAATTGCTCATCTCCCTGGGAACCAAGGACAGCTGGATTAGGGCATCGGAAAATGTTGAAGTCACAGATGAATGAAGGGGCGAATCTCAACAAGCTGGATTCGTGAATGGGAGGCGCGCAGAGTAACTTTATTAAGAACGAGTGCCACCATCCTGCTCGCACAGGGCCGGGGAACTGGGCCCTGTGCTGCTGGCGGAAGAGGCAGACCCTCCACATGACACTCCACATGGGGAGCAGCGCCGGGAGCTGCGGAAACTCAGCAGAAGCAGGTTTAGACCATGGTAGGTATGACCCTGCTCAGCATTGCCTTAGCCTGCAGCACGTTGGCAGGTTCTGGACACCGTCTTATGAGTGAAAAAAAGGGCAAGCTGAAAGAAAGCATCCGCCCTCGTTGGGGCCTCTCCCGGTCTCAAGGCCTGCCCCGTGCACACTGCTTCCTGAAACAGGAACGCCGCAGTGTGGACAGTGTTCCTCCCAGGGTCGGGCCGCAGCCCAGGCCAGGTTACAACCTGAAGCTCGCCCCTGTGTGTGTCCTGGGCTGGACGCTCCCTCAGCCCAGCAAGGTTGCTTGCTCCAGAAAACGTTGGCTTTCTGTTTATTTTTTAAAGCCTGTGGAGCTGGGCTTGGCTTTCTGCAGGGTGCTGCCTGTCCACAAGCACATTCTGAGCCCATTAAAGTCAGACCTGGTTCCTGGGACAAATTCCTGGCAGCGATCAGGAGTGACAGCAACACGTGAACTAAATGCTGCAGGAAAAGCTCAGCCTCTTGAACCACTCTGTTAAGATGGCAAATGAAAGTCAAGTCCCACATTAAAAGCGTTAATTTCCCACCTGACGAAGGCACACTTGAAGCTCCTGGGTGGGCTGTTAAGTGGGTATTTGGTACCCACCCCTGGTGGACTCCCCTAATTCTCCAAGGTCTCCAGGAACCTTCCAGGCCCCTGAGCAGCTTCCCCCACAAAACTCCCATGCTTGCCTAGAAGTGTCTTCATTCCCCGGAACCACTCGGACCCGAACAGGACTTTTTCTGTTCGCACAGAAATCTCACTGGGGACATTAGAGGCCATCTTTACTTCCCACCTCGTACTGGCAAGTCATGCAAACCTGTCTGAGCCATGAACGCCTCACCTGAGAGTGTGGGGGGCTCCAGTGTACTGAGTATTCTCTGGGGTGTATCTCGTTTAATCCTCACCTAGAAGGTGCACTTATTTCTCCGTTTTACGAAAGGGAACTGGGCTCTGGGGTGTGCGGTCCTCTCCCTGAGGCCGTTACTGGAGGCGGGGCGTCTGGGTCTGCCTCTAAACCTGTGCTCTTTACTCCTCCCCCCGCTCCCCACGAACTCTGACCTGGTCCTCTGTGTCTTTGATTCTTTCACCTGCCAGAGCTGCCATCAAGCTCTAGGCCAGGCCCAGTGCAAGACACAGGCCTGCCCTCCCGCCAAGAAACAATGGTCTAGGCCAATTACTGGGCTTTGGTGCCCTCTGCTGGGTGAAATCTAAAATAGCAGCCTGAATCCATGCTGGTATACTGTCTTTTTCAAGAGGGTATTGATTTCCTCATCTACCCATCTGTCCCTCCTTCCATTCAACCCTCCATCTACCCACCCACTTAACCACCTATGTGTCTATCTACCTAGCCATCCACTGATCCATCCACCCACTGACCCACCCACCCACCCATCCATCCATCCCAGTTTCCTGAGGTCCTATAGGCATCACCGCCATTCACTGGGACTCTCATGCAACACCCCCAACTCCCACCCTGTGCCAGGTCTTGTGCAGGTCTCAGTGATGCAGACAAAGAACAGGGAGACATCACACCTGGGTGCCCCTCTCCTTTTTGCACAGCACATCCTTTGTCCCTGCTGTAGCCCCAGGGAGCACTAGGGCACTCGTTTACCTGGGGAGGAGGCTGAGGCCAGCGAGGCCAGACAGCACGGTGCCGTGGAAACTGCCTTTGGGACAGAGCCTGGTTTCAAATCAGGGCTTTCTCATGGACCGATTCTGTCATGTGGGGCAAGTTTCCGAAACGATATGAGCCCCAGTCCCTCATCTGTAAAGTTAACTCGGCCAGCCTGTATTTACTGGGCATGTGCTGTGTGCCCGGCTTGGCTTTGGGGGCACAGCAGTGAGCAGGACTGGAAAGGCCCCGTCCCCCCGAACTTCACACTGCAGAGGTTGTGATGAGCTTAAATGAGATGAGAACGTATCGTGGGGCCATGTAAGTGCCACTGACATCCTGTCATTGTCATTATGGAGATGCCTTCCTGCTTTCCTGGGAAAACAGCAGATGTTTTTTAAAGCAGCACATATTGGGGCTCAGGGCATGGGCTCTGGAGCTAGATTGCCTGGTTTGAGATTCCAGACTCCGACACTTAAGAGCTGTGTGATCTTCAGCAAGTAATAACTTCTCTGTGCTCAGGGCTTCTCATCAGCAAAATAGGGAAAATATAATTGAACACATACTTATTGCACTGATAAGTGCCAGGCAGGGTGTTGGGGACCCCAACATGAACAAGGCGTAGATGTGAGACCCTAACTCATAGGAGTGTGACGATGAAACGGATGATCGCACACCGAGCACCGAGAGCAGTGCTAAGTGCACGCGTGCTGCGTGTTTGCTCTGGCGACTGCCCGGCCACTGCGAAGGCTCTGTGGGTGGTCTCCATCGGTCCTTTATGTCGGTGTCGCTTCCTGACTCTCTGGGGCTGATGAAGAGGACAGGGAGCAGGCTTATTCTGTGGGCAGAGAGTATAGAACAGGGACTAGGGAGTCAAGGCCAGAGAGAGGCAGGTTTCTCAACTCAAGAGGACAGAAGCCTGAACGGCTAGCGGCCCACAACAGGGCAACCAGCCCAGGGAGCGGGGAGTGGCCAGCGACCAGGGGAGGTGTTCAAACAGGGGAGGTGTGCAAACACAGGTGGCGACAACCCCAGGGAGCCCCTACCCTGACTGAGAGGTGCACAGAGATCACTCAATGCTCCTTCTTCAGCTAAGGGCCTCCATTTTCTGGGGACAAACTCTAATATACTTGGAGAGAGCCCCCAGGATGGAGGGGAACCAGTCAAGGCAGTGCTGCCTCCTGGTGATGGCCGCCGAGGCATCTGGCTGCCACCTCTTGGTCTCAACCCTGATGCCAGGCAACTGCCCTCTGCTTGTGTCTACGACCTGACTGCCCTTCCCAGGGCCTGCCTCCTGGTGCTAGATGTGCCCGCCCTACTACTTGCCTCAGGCCAGGCAGCGGCCACAGCTAATGCTGTGGCATGGAGGCAAAGCTTCCCCACCAAACCCTGCCCAGGTGGCAGATTCACGAGCAAAACACAGAGTTGCTGTGGTAAGCCGTGAAGCGTGAGGTGCTTTCCCAGCATTAGCTAGCGGGAGCATGACAGCCCCTTGAAGCCTTCCTCGCCTCTACCCAGGCGGTTGGTCTCTCTTTCTCACGCCGTGCACGCCTCGTCCTTCCTGTCAGAGCTGTTATCGCCACGGGACTCTCTCTGCAGGCACACACCTGGCCGTGACCCCTCAGACATAGGCACTGGGCCTGACTGCAGGGCTGGGCACCCAGCACAGATCAGTGAGAGGCCGAGTTTGGTCCGATGAGCCCTGTCAGGAGCAGGACCCAAAAGGCCATGGCTACTGAGTGGACCACAGGATCGAATACATGGGGCTCCAGCTGGGGGTGTCAGCCCTGGGTGGACCACCGTGAGTCGAAATGCAGGAGATGCTGAGCCAGGAAGACGGCCAGACTTTAGAAATAGGGTGTCTCACCTGGCTGGTGTAGCTCAGTGGATTGAGCGTGGGCTGCGAACCAAAGGGTTGTCAGTTTGATTCCCAGTCAGGGCACATGCCTGGGTTGCAGGCCAGGTCCCCAGTGAGGGCCACGTGAGAGGCAACCACACATTGATGTTTCTCCCCCTCTCTTTCTCCTTCCCTTCCCCTCTTTTGAGAATAAGTAAATAAAAATCTAAAAATAAAATAAAATAGGGCGTCTTCCAGATGAAAGAGCCGGGCCCCGGCTTGGCCCAGGCCGGCCTGCCAGCTGCATGTGTTGGCCCCGACGCTCTCCTTCCCGGCACACGCTGGCACCTGGGTGTGCCCGGCACGCTCTGATCTGCACACCACATGTGCTTGCATCGTTCCTTCTCCTCAGGAGCCCTCCTGTGATCCGCTCCTGGGATAACCTCCTTTTCGTCAGGGCCTGGGTGGACCAGCACTGCCCGCCCCTGACTGTCTCAGGGAAGAGTGGTCCAGTGTCTTCTATTTGCCCGCCCAGACCCTCTCCTGCCTTTACCCACCTCTTCTGGGCCCCAGGAGGCCGATCTGTACAAGCAACATCACAGGGGTCACTTGCCTCACTAAATGAGATCGAAATGCCAGAGCTTCCTTGGAATGCCGTCTGGGAAAGGGTGGGAAGGCTCAGGACAGTGGGCATGTTGGAGCGGATCTGCTACATCTAGGATCTACTGGATACAGGAATCTGCTCACAGCCCTAGGCTGAGCTGAGGACACCGTCTTCCCCAAATCGTGGAGGAATGCGTTCGCGGCGGTGGGGGCGCCTCACCACCCTGGAAGAACTCTAGGCGCTTGTCCTCTGTAAGCTGCCACGAGGCTGTGGTAATGGCAGTCCCTGATCTCCGTGCGGGTGTTGGGAGCCCAGACAGGCGGCAGTGCTTCACCACCAGAAGCAAGATGAACACGATGACGATAATAAGCCACAGATATGCAGTGGTTATCGATCCTTGGGGTGTTTTAGGGATGGCTAATTAACCACAGGGTCCCCAGGCCTGCTGGGTAGAAACCTATCCTGAGCCATCATGTGCATGCATTGCCTCTCGCCCAGGTCCCAGGCTGTGCAGCTCACAGGCTCAGAGCTCTCGACTGTGCTGAATTCTGGGTCCCTCTGAGCAAAGCGTATGTCATAAATCTTCCTCCAAGTGGTCCTGTTGTCACTTACCGGAATGACTGTCCTCTGGGAAAAGGAAAGTACCCCACCCATCCAGGAGGTTACCAGGTACTGGCTCTGCTGCTAGCCTTGACGAAGGCAGCTGCCAGGAATCCTGCGGCCAACAACCCGAGGGGTCTGAAAGAGGATGCTTCCCTCCTGGAGTCTCCAGGCGCTGCTCCCCCACCCCCGCGTGATGCCTGGGCTGCGTCCTGTGAGACCCTGAGGGGAGGGTCCGGTTAAACTGTGCCCAGACTCCGGACCTGCGGCAACTCTAGCACATGTGCCTTGCTTTAAGTTGCCAAGTTTGTGGCAATCTGTCGTACAATATGGAAAACTAATGCAATGCATGATATTTTTGAATGCTGGTTAAATTAGAATACTAAATGCTGAGGAGGATATGGTGAAACTTGTGCATTTTTAATAGGTATTAACACTATTTTCTTTTGTTATGAGAGTTTTCAAACACACACAAAAGTAAGAATACTACGATAAACCCAAGTACAATCATGGCCTAGATTCAAAAATTAAGGTTTTCCTATACTTCATTTATCTCTCCTCTTTTTGTATAATAATTTCTCTTTTATTATTTTTTATTTTTTTAAAATATAGTTTATTGATTATGCTATTACAGTTGTCTCATTTCCCCCCCTTTATTCCCCTCTGCCCTGCACACCCCCTCCCACCCTCATTCCCCCCCTTTTAGTTCATGTCCATGGGTCATATATATAAGTTCTTTGGCTCCTATCTCCTATACTATTCTTGACCTCCCCCTGTCTATTTTCTGCCTACCATTTACACTACTTATTCTCTGTACCTTTTCCCCCTCTCTCCCCACCCATTCCCCCGCTGATAACCCTCCATGTGATCTCCATTTCTGTGATTCTGTTCCTGTTCTAGTTGTTTGCTTAGTTTGTTTTTGTTTTTGTTTTAGGTTTGGTTGCTAATAACTGTGAGTTTGTTGTCATTGTACTGTTCATATTTTTTATCTTAGATAAGTCCCTTAACATTTCACGTAATAAGGGCTTGGTGATGATGAACTCTTTTAACTTGACCTTATCTGGGAAACACTTTTTCTGCCCTTCCATTCTAAATGAAAGTTTTGCTGGATAGAGTAATCTTGGATTTAGGTTCTTGCCTTTCATGACTTTGAATACTTCTTTCCAGCCCCTTCTTGCCTGCAAGGTTTCTTTGGAGAAATCAGCTGACAGTTTTATGGGCAGCTTTTAAGACTCCTTATCTTTAATCTTGGCTAATGTAATTATGATGTGCCTTGGTGTGTTTCTCCCTGGGTCCAACTTCTTTGGGACTCTCTGAACTTCCTGGAATTCCTGGAAGTCTATTTCTTTTGCCAGGTTGGGAAAATTCTCCTTCATTATTTGTTCAAATAAGTTTTCGATTTCTTGCTCTTCCTCTTCTCCTTCTGGCACCCCTATAATTCATATGTTGGAGTGTGTAGAGATGTCCTGGAGTTTCCTAAGCCTCTCCTCATTTTTTTGAATTCTTGTTTCTTCATTCTGTTCTGGTTGAATGTTTCTTTCTTCCTTCTGATCCACACTGTTGATTTGAGTCCCGGTTTCCTTCCCATCACTGTTGGTTCCCTGTACATTTTCCTTTATTTCACTTAGCATAGCCTTCATTTTTTCCTCTAATTTGTGACCATACTCAATCAATTCTGTGAGCATCCTGATTACCAGTGTTTTGAACTGTGCATCTGATAGGTTGGCCATCTCTTCGTCGCTTAGTTGTATTTTTTCTGGAGCTTTGAACTATTCTTTCATTTGGGCCATTTTGTTTGTTTGTTTGTTTCCGTGTGCCTGTTACATAGAAAGGGGTGGGGCCTTAGGTATTCACCAGGGCAGGGCAACCCATGTGGTTACGCTGTGACGCTATATGAGGGGGAGGGATCTGAGAGGGAACAGTGCTGGTTGCTCAGCTCTCTGCTGGTTTTCAGTCACTTCCCCCGCTACCCACAAGCAAAGTTGGCCCTTCTGTGCTGATTCCCGGGTGGTGGGTTTGTGTCCATTCTAGGACCCTGTGGGTCGCTCCAATGACTCTCCCGTGAGGCTGGGTGTTTCTCCTGCTGCCACCTCAAACCTCACAGGTGTTTTCAATCAGAAGTTCGAGGCTTTATTTCCCACGCTGGAGCCCAGGGTTGCGCAGTCTGTCTCGCTCCCCAGTTGTTCCTCCCGGTTTATCCGCTTGTGAGTGTGGGACCGCCCAGTCCGCCAGCCACCGCCTTGCCTCTGCCCCTCCTACTCCGCCTGGCTCCGCCTCTCCTACTGGTCTGGATGAATGTGTCTTCTTTAACTCCTTGGGTGTTGGACTTTCATACAGTTCTATTTTCTATCAGTTCTGGTTGTTTTTTGTTTTTAAATTTGTGGTTGTCCTTCTTTTGGTTGTACAAGGAGGCACAGTGTGTCTACCTATGCCTCCATCTTGGTCGGAAGTCCCTCACACAGTCTATTCTTGATATAACAGTCAAAGAGTCTTTTGGGAGAAAGTATCAGAGAGATTGAGGATCCAGATGAGGAGGCTCAGCATGCTCTCTGCCCGCCTTGCACCCACCTGTGGCTGGTTGCACAATAATTTCAAACAAACCCCAGACATCATGTCATTTCCCCTCTCACACATCTGAGTATGCCAACTTGAAAAAATGCCTGATTTCTTATTTAACCACCTTGCCATTATCATGCCTAAAAAAACCTAAAAGTAACCTTGTATCAGCTAATGCTCAGTCCATATTCAAATAGCTCTAATTATTGAAAGAATATCTTGACTCAGTACAATTTTTGGAACTTGCAATATGAAGCTATATGCGACAAAAGCCTTAATGATGTTCCTATTCTTTGATCCAGTATGGCTATTTCTGAGGATTTATTATAAGGAAAAAATTCAAAATATTACAAAAGTGTGATATCTATTAAAGAAGTATTCACAATGGTGAGAATTTGCAAACACATCAGATAGGTAATGTATCAGTTAGGGTACACTCTGGAAAACAGAATCCTCCCCAGTAGTCCAACAGTGGGAAATTAGAATGGGAAAAGGTGTTGGGGTCAGAAGTGGTTCAGGGATTGGTCACAGCAGGAAGTCTCTCCCACCCCTGGTGGGGAGGGACAACAGTGAGGAAGGAGGTGGTCGTACCAGAGTCCAAAAATTGGCCAGAACCCAAGAGACACCGCGTCATCATTGGGACACTGTCCAAAGTGTTCTCTCTCTGTCTCTCTCACGCTTGCACGCACACAAAAACAGAGAGTGATCTCCTGGCTTCTCCCTTTTTCCTGTCCTCCAACTTCTTGCAAGTGTCTCTTATTGTCTAAATCTGGGCAGAAACCAGTGGCAGGGGATGCTGGGAAGTGAAGTTGTCAGGCTAGCTCCCTGAGGGCCAGGGGCCCCTCTAACCTCCCACTTGGAAGCCCTGTCAGGTGCGGGAAGGTCAGGGAACAGATCTGAGAGCAGCAGGCATCTGTCTGGCACATCAGTAAGGGCCCTACCATCCTTCCAGAACAGAAAAGGGCTAAATAAAAATATCCACCAACATCCACTCAATGTTATAATTATAATTACCAAATTATAATTATAAAGCTTGTGTGGAATTGTGGAAAACACTTGTGCTGAATTATGATATGGCACTATTACCAGTCTTTACCTTTTCATTTGTATGCCACCGATCACTTTCTGACATAAAAGATAAATCTACTTGTTTATCATGGTGGTTGTTCGTTGACTCACACACATCCCTCTCTACTTCTGCTATGAAGTTAGCTCTGTGAGGGGCAAAATCCTTGGGTCTTTTTGTTTCTTTGTTGCTATATCTCAAGTGAGCCATGCCTGAAACATAGTTGGTGCTCAGTAAATATTGCTGAGTGAAAAAAGTGATGTGAAGAGGACAAAGTACATCACTTACTTCACAAGGTTGTTGCAAGGGTTAAATGACAGGAAGTATGTATGACTCCTACCGCATGGCGGGTACTTAGCGTGCTTGGTGAACATTACTTTCACTGAGGTGGAAGAGAGCAGGTGGGGGAGGAAGGGCTGAAAGGCCACTGGACAGTTGTGTGTCACTGGAGAGTTGTGCCTCTCTCCTCATGAAGGTCCCCTAAAAGGGAAGATAGAAAAGTCTTCCTTGTAATTCCTGAAGAACCAATGTGGTACAATCAGCCAAAACCTGCATCTGTAATCACTGCTCCACTTACTAGTGCTGTGCCCTTGGTCAAATTATTCAACCTCTCTGGGTTGTACTTCCCTTTCCTGTAAGGTGGCAACACAGTGATGATAATAACTGTCTCAGTGGGTTGTATAAATAGTGTTGGCACATGGTGGATGTTCAGTGATGCTGGTTTCTTTGGTGCTGGCTCATCCCCTTCCTCCTGGGAGCCCCAGCCAGTCCTGGAGCTGTCCGGAGTGCTGAAGATGTCAGCCCTCCCTCCCTCCCACAGGTACTCCTTCATTCCCTCCTTCCTTTCTGGCTTTGTCCCCAGAGCCCTAGGATTTAAACAGATCAAATTTTCCAAGTGGCTTCTTCATGTTCCTGGGGGGTACAGGGAGGGGACGAGTCTTATATGAAGCACGCCCCAGGCAGTGCTTCATATAAGCAAGCCAACGGGCAACAGGAGCAGTGGCCACGCTGACTGTGGTGGCAATGGGGGCTCCCCAGGCCAGAGTCTGTTTGAAGAGCTTGATGTCCGAGGATGCTGTGCAGAAACCTAGAATCCCAAAGGGGCAGTGAGTCAGCCCCAACAGCACAGTCTGGCAGGTGGGTCTTCAGGAATCTTGCCCTGAAGAAAGGCAAGCAGGATCAGGTTGGGGGTCAGGAGGGTGACCCTTGGATTTAGAAGGTAAAGGAGCCCTTGCTCTGACAGGACTCGCCCATCCCCCTTCCCTGGTTTCTTAACATCCTCCCTATTTTAGTGTTTTGTCTGTTGATATAGCTAAAGGTGTCTTAATCTTTTTGGGTTATGATAGTATGGAGTTTGCTAACTCCATGAACTTGGCTCTATGAGCCAAGCAATCTGTGGCTAATCCTTGGTGTCCATCTCCTTGAGTCTAAAAATACCAAGGCCCTCCTCTCAGGAAGGTGGTGCGTTAACCCACGGCATTGGAGGTGGGGGCATTGGCAGCTAGGAGGAGGGGATGTGGCCAACTTCAGGGACAAAAGCCACCTGTTTCCTAATTGTTATTAACAGCCAGAACATCAGAGCCGAGGGACTTTGGAGACCTAAACATCTATATTAAGTCTTCCCTGTACAAATGGAAAAACTGAGGCATAGAAAGAAGTATGGTCTCCATTCCACACATCAGCAGCAGAGCTGGGGCTGAAACAGGCTCCTGCCCCAGTGCCCGGCTGGCCTTGCGGCAGGCCTGAGCCTTCTGTGAGCGCCTGCTGGCCATCGGATGCAGAATTCCTGGGACGCTGGGCGCGGCCAGCCTGCTGCTGCTCTGTGGGACCTAGGGTTGGCCCTTCTGCCTCCTCCTTTCTGTGCCTCGGAGGAGTTGGTTCAGATGTTTAGATTTCCCAGGATGCTTCAGTTCTGATGTTCTAGGTATTCATTAAAGAGAGGTGATTTTTGTCTTTGGGCCATGGGACATCAAGCCCCGGTCCAGCTCAGCCCTAAGTTTCTGCAAGACCTCAGACAAGTCATTGTCCCATTCAGAGCCACTCCATCTCTTCTCAGGGCCTCTGGGAACAGAGGCAAAGCAGTGGGTTGCAGGCACTTTGGAAAGTTCAGATTGAGGGACAAGGTGGCTGTCATTAGGAGCAGCCACTTCTGCTTACATTCCCAACTGGAAATGATTAGCTCTCTGAGCCCAGAACAAGCCCAGCTCCTCCAAGGGGCCCGTCCTCAGGGGCAGGGGTGCTAGCAGACCACTTTGAGGAGCATGGCAGAGGGGCAGGGAGGGCCCAGAGGGCTCCTCGGGGGCTGGCAGAAGAGCAGCCGTCCCCAAGTGGCCGAGCCCTGAGCTGGGAGAACCGTAGTACTGCAGATCTGGAGGAACCACAATTGGCCAGCCTGGCAAACAGGCTTCTTTACAGTTGGAGAGCCTGAGGCTTTAAGTGGGGCAGAGGCAGGACGGGGCCTGACGCGCATGCTCCCACCTCCCGTCCAACTCTGTTTACACCGCAGAGCAGCTGCGTCCACTCAGAGATCCAAAGACAGTGATGATGGTGATGGTGAAGCTATGCCAGTTAGTAAGTACCTACCTACTTCCCTTGGGTGCGTGCTACTTACTTACCTACCATGAGGAGTCTCCCCACTGTGCTCTACACAATTCAGTCTTCACACAACACTACAGGTGGCTCTGCTCGTCCCCATTTTACAGATGAGGACTCCCAAGGGTAGGGGCTAGTGAGCAATAGAGTTAGGGTTTGTAGCTCTGTGTAATTCCAAGGCCCTTCTTATTCCTCGGCTCTGAACAGACCATCACTGTTGGTATCGGGAGGGTCCTCTTACTCCCTCCACCTACCCTTCCAAGTGTGGGCCGGTTCCAGCTGGGCCTCCCCTGGGAAGCCCTTCCCGAGCCTTCTCAGGAGGCCCTCGGGCCCTGCCCCTGGCCCCGCCTACTGCCCGCACTGCGGCCAGCTCTGCTCTCGGCTGGGACCAGCCTCCCCATCAGCGGGGCAGCTTCTGAAGGGTGAGGTCCGGTCCGACGCCGTCCAGGGGCACCTGCAGTGGAGACTGCTGGCTGTGTGAGTGGTGTGGGAGGCCTGCCGCGTCCTGTGGGTGGGGAAGGGGCAAGGGTCAGGGTGAGGGCAGAGGTCAGACACGAGCCGCCAGGCCGCAGGATGGCATCGAGGTCCTGGAACAGTAGGATGGAGTGGAGATGCCCCAGTCCAAGTGTCCTGGTCATGGAGGCCCCCCATTCAGCTCCCCTCAGTTTCCTCATCTGTACGGTGAGGGTAGAAAGCCCTCCACACGGGGCTGTGTGGCCTCAGAGAGGGAACTGCACACCTGCATTGTGAGCCCTCTGGCTGCAGACGTGCAGTCGGGGAGCTCCCTGTACCTTGGCCTTGCTTGCACTAGGGGACTATGGGTGCAGCAGAGTCAAGTGCTATAGAAGGATGCTGGCATGGAGTGTGAGAGGAGGGAGGCTCTGAGGGGCACCAGGAGAGCTCGGCCCCCCTTGGAGGACCAGAGCAGGAAGGAATAAGTAATAGATGGAAGAAGGTAGGATTTATGGAACACTTAAGTCCCAGGGTCTGTGATGAGTGCATCACATTATGTCACTTAGTCATCACAATAACTTCATAAAGTAGGTTGTATTATTCACCTTTTACAGAAGAGGAGGCTGGGACTTGAAAACTCTGGAGATTAGTGTAGGGCCACACGGATGGGAAGCAGTGAGAGGGTCTCCCCAGGTCCGACTCCAGACCCACACCCTGAGCCCCTGGGCTTCAGCCCAGGACCACGCGTGGGCCTCCCGAGGCTGGGGCTCTTCCAGCATCACAGGTCCAAACCCCTGTCTTACCAGCGAGGAGTCTGAAGTTTGGGCAGGGTTGTCTGCATCAAATTTATGTAGAAAGTACTGGCAGAAAATGCTAGAAGCTCATCCTCATCCCCCTTCCCTAGGACTGCAGGGGGCTGGTGCCCTGACGGTCGGTACTGGATGCTTCATACAGGAAGACTTGCCTGGCCTGCCAGGGCCTGTGGGAGTCCACTTTCGGCCACCCAAAGAGAGCCCCTTCCCTGCCACTTCTCTCTATGGTTCTTTGGGGTGCCCTCTTATGGGCCAGCTCCCTCCTCAATCTGGCCTATGGGGCGGGGACCTTCACCCTGGGGGTGCTGGGTCCCAGGGACTGTGACCCCATCCTTGCCCAGGCTCTCCACAGTGTGGCTGTCCAGCTGGCCGTGGACGGAGCTAACCAGGACTCCTCACTGGTGCTGGCTGCCATGGTCCTTCCCACAGGCTATGACCAGGCCACATTTCTGGACTACAAGCACGCAGTAGCTGCTTTTACGGGCCCTGTCAACCCTGGTTACTGCCCAGCGGCAGCCCTCCTGGCCCAAGGCTGGGGCAAGACCCTCTTCTCCTGAGCGTGGGGGGCTCCAGAGGGAGGCAGTGAGCTGGTGCCCACTCTGCCTTTGGCTGCCCAGGTGCTGCTGTCCATCATGAGACACTTTGGCTGGGCTCGTGTGGCCATTGTGTCCGCCTACCAGGACATCTGGGTGGCCACAGCCCAGCAGGTGGCCATGACTCTCAGGATACACGGGTTGCCTGTGGTGCTGGTGACTTCTCTGGGACCTGGGGGGCAGGGAGCCACAGAAGTACTGAAGCAGCTCTGCAGCGTGGACGGCCTGAAAAGTAAGTGTGCGGGGTGCCTTCCTCCCGTGGGTGGCCTGGACTTCATGTGGCTGCGGGTGGGGAGTTTCCCCCACATCAGACACTAGGCTGAACACTTGACAATGACCCACAGTTAACCTCCCAGAAGCTCTGAGAGCTAGTCCTGCTGAGTCTGCACCTTGCAGCTCAGAGAAGGGAAGTCCTATGCCCGAGTCACAAAGCCGGCAAGCAGTTCAGCCAGACTTTGAGTTCTGATTCAAACATGGGGGGGGGCGGGCGGGCAGAGGCTTCCTCAGCCGCCGGGTGCAGTGAGGGAAATGAGAGAGGGGGAAGGGCACCCCAGGAAGGGAGGTGGAGCCCGTCTCAGTTTCTTGGAGTCAGAGTCAGAACGTTCGTGGATTTGTGGATTAATCGATAGCTTCCTGAATTGATCAAGCCCCTGCTGTGCTGAGTGCTGGGTTGCATGGGTGAACAGGACAGACAAGGTGGCTGGTCTTCCGGGGATGACTGTGTGATGGACAGACAGGTGGTTATGACAGAGAGGTCAAGGCCATCCCAGGAACAAACACCTGGAGAATCAGAGGAGGCATGGGGCTAGGCCCTGGGGGTTCTGAAGAGGCTTCTTGGAGGAGGCTACACTTGACCTGACTTTAAGGAAGTAGTTAGCCGGGGAGGGGCATGGGAGAGCAGGGTACAGGGAGAGGTGTGACCTGGAAGATAGAAGGGACCTTAGAATTAATCTAAACTGGGCTTTTTCAAGCTGTGGGCCATTTGGGTCTGTAAACCAATCTAGTGAAGCAAGATGAGCTTGACAGACAGAGAGTGAGAGAGAAGTAGAAAGTGACAGAGAAGAATGGAACTGAGAGGAACAGAGTGGAATAGAATGGAATGAGAGTAGTGACTGTGAGCCTGCATGGCAGATGTGTGTGACCAAGTGCTTTGTCCACACTGTTCAACCTCCAGTCACCGAGCACTTCTCGGCACCTGGCCCCGGCCTGGCTCTGGGCATGTGGGGAGCAGCTGGCTGGGCCCCACCCAGCAGCAAGGACCTGGAGCCCCAAAGGAGATAGATGTGCATTTAGGCAACAGAGGAGCCCAGCAGCGGGGGGAGCTGACCTACTTGGGAATGGGCAGGGCTTCACAGAGGAGGTGACTTTGGGGTGGCACCAAAGGTGGCAGGGCCTGAACATGACAAGTTGATTGTAGGAGGGGATGAGGGGAAGGCATTCCAGGCCGAGGGGTCAGCTAGTGCGAAGGAGCCAAGGCAGCAGGCTAACGGGACGAGGGGAACGAGCAGTTCACCTCTGGGCGGGTGGAGCACGGTGCCAGTCGGTGGGGGGGGGGGGGCAACCAGATTCCTTCCCCACACTGTTGCAGGAGATAAGTTCAGCCACTGCGCTGACTTTCAGCAGCCAGGAGGCAGAGCGGTTAGGGGCACACTCTCTGCACCCAGATAATCAGGATCCCACACCTGGCCCCACTTCCTACCAGCTGTGCGACCTCAGGCAAGTCACTAAACCTCTCTGTGCTATTGTTTCCTCATCAATGATAGGAGCCTATTTAAAGTCCTTACTTCATAGTGTTGTGAAGATGAGGTAAACTACTGCAGATAAAGGTTCAGAACCCTGCCCTGTGCTAAGTGAGCACTGCTTAAAATCCATGCAGGCTTTTACCCATTAACCTCCCAGGTTTGTGCATCAACTCCCTCTTGTGGCCAAATATGAAACAGCGGCTCCGGCTCCTCCTAAGACAGAGGGGAGGTTTAGTGAGAAGTGGAGCAGAAACCAGGCAGAGGAGGTGGGACAAAGGAAGCCCTGGTTTTGTTTCCCCCCAGTCCTGGTAGGTCTCCTACGGAAGGCCTTCCCCACTATTCTGGGGACAAGAGGGGGCGGTGCCTGCCCATGCCCACATAGCAGGGCTACCCAGGAGCTCAGCAGAGGCTGGGCCTTCAGGCCCTGACTTCCACACGACCAGCGGCCCTCAGGCCCCAGCAAGGGGACCCTCGGCCTTCCTCGGTGGCTCCATATCCCTGGAGTTTTTGAGAAAGGGATTGCAGGAGGAAACTGGACCACATTCAAAGTAAGTGGTGGTTCTTTTTTGGATGGGGTTGCAGCCCAGGTCAGGGACCCAACATACAGAGCACCTTTACTTTGGGCAGATGTGTGGGACCCTTACCTTGGGCAGGGTCCCTTCTGGACCAGGGATGAAATTGGCTGCCTCATTTCCCAGAGCCAGTGGATTTTACCAAGGCAAAGGGGAGTGCATTCATGTCTGCCTGGACCTCAAGGATGCTACCCAGAGCCACAGCTCAATTTACAAGCTGATGATAAATGGATAAACCAAATGTGGTCTACCCATACAGTGGGATATTGGGTAGCCATAACTGAATGAAGTGCTGACACAGGCTATTATATGGATGAGCCTGAAAAACATCACGCTTAGGGAAAGAAACCAGTCACAAAGGACCACATAATTGTCTGATTCCATTTATATGAAATGTCCAGAATAGGCAAATCCACAGAGAGAAAGCAGACCAGTAGTTAAGTTAACTGGGGTTCAGAGGAGGGAGGGAGGAATGGGGAGTGACTACTACTGAGTACGGGGTTGGTTTGGGGGTGATAAAAAGTGTTCTGGAATTAAGTAGTAGTGATGGTTGCACAACCTTGTCCTGGAACCACTGAGTTCATTTTTTTTGAGTTGTAAATTTTTTTAAAAAATTTTTAATTATTTATTTTTAGAGAGGGGAAGGGAGGGAGAAAGAGAGGGTGAGAAACATCGATGTGTGGTTGCCTCTTGCAAGCCCCCTACTGGGGACCTGGCCTGCAACCCAGGCTTGTGCCCTGACTGGGAATCGAACTGGTAACCCCATGGTTCACAGGCCAGCACTCAATCCACTGAGCCACACCAGCCAGGGCTTTTTTTTTTTTTAGGTTGAGTTGTAAATTTTCTAAAAGGGTAAATTTGACGGTATATACATTATGTTAATTTTTTAAATCTAAAATAAAATATCAGAAGCTGGGAGCCAGGCTGCCCATGGTCAGATCCTGGCCATGCTGCCATGGGCGTAAGTGTGTCTGGAGCTGCTCCTGAATCTCCCCAGGCCTTGGTTTTCTCATCTCAAGGGAGAGATAAGGATAAACATACTTCTTAGTACTGTTGTAGTATCATATAACTAAATGTTTGCAGAAGTACTTTGGGACACCTCAGAGCAAGTTGTCAATACACATCAGAGGTTGTCAGAGATGGCAGGGTGGAGGGAAGGTGGAAGCTGGTCAGAATGATTGGCTGTGCAGGCTAGAAGGGCCGTATTCATGCAAATCTATCCTCGGTTGAGGGGACCTTTTTTTTCACCAGGCTGAACCCAGGTTGGGTGGCCCTGGGTGTCACTGTTACAGAGGGAACAGATAGAGGGGATACTTCTCCTTTCCCCAGCTGGGTGAAGAGGGAGCCGGGTAGTGGCAGCTGGGGGTAGGGGGGTTGGGGAGGTGGGTGGACCGACGAGCTCCAAGCAGCTCTCCAGGGCTATGGGCTTCTGGGCTTAAGGGAAGGCCTGCAAAAGTGCGCCCGCCATGTCTGCTCCCAGTCGTGGTGCTGTGTGTGCACTCAGAGCTCCGGAGTGGCTCCAAGCAGGTGGCCCTGCTGAGACAAGCCTGGGCCCAGGGCCTGGCGGAGGGGGCTGGTTCCTGCCCCGCCACACCGTGCTGTTTGCCTTGCCCTACCAGAACCGCTCCCACCCAGCCCTTGGCCAGAGTGGGCCCCTTCGAGAGGTCTGTGACGCAGTGCTCAGCGTCACCCTGGAGTCTGGCCCTGTGGATGAGGCCTTCAAAGACTCTGGGGCCAGTGGAGAGGGGGCTGCCTGCCTGGAGCTGGAGCAGGTGGGTCAGTGCCGACCCTCAGTGGATTCAGAGCCTGGGCCGTCCCTTATTTGACAAAGTGACTGTCTAGTCTCTGGTGCACTCTCTCTTTTTCTTTCGTAGGGTTTTGTGTGTGCGCATCTGTCTGTCTCTGCCTCTCTTCTTTCTCTTGTTATTCACTCTTTTGGCCTGTTTGGTCAGTTCTCCTCTTGTGTCTCTTTTGCTTCCATTTTTCTATCTTTGACTTAATTTCTCTATTTGTCACTTCTGGCCCAGTGGCTCTTCTCTTGCAAACATTCTTCCCCTCCTTTCTCTGTATCTCTAGCACACGGTGAGGACCAGAAGGAGAGCGCTGGGGTGTGGGAGAGTGGGAAGGTTTTCCGAAGTCGCTGTGGTGAATCTGAAGAGTGTCGGGTGGGGGATGCGGCTGCTGGTTTGGTTTCGGCTTATCGGACTCAGCTGCCGGCGTCTCCCTGGGATAGCCATGCACCTTGGTGACGAGGAGACAATGGCGTCTAGAGGTGGTGACAGAGATTCAGACGTTAGTGGAGGGTCGTTCAAGCAGTGATTCCTCTGACAAATGTGCGCTGAGTCCTTCTCATGTGCCAATGTGCCAGGCGGCAGGGACAGAGTGACGGACAACACAGATCTGGCTTTCGAAGAGCTCCCATTGTGTTAGGGTGAGATAGACAAAAATCAAGCAACCTGATAACAACATTTTATAGTGATAACATTGCCAAGGAAATAAAACAGGACAGTGACAGAGGGTGGCCAGGGTGGAGTAGGATAGGCAGGGAAGCCACTTTGGAGGTGGCACTTGAGCTGCGTGATCAGGAGGCAGCCAGGTGGAGGTCTGGATGAAGAACAACCAGGTCGCGGAAACAGCAAGTGCAAAGGCCCCGAGGCAGTGTGAGCGCCAAAGGCTCAAGGAGCAGGCAGAAGGGAGTACGGAGTGGCTGGGCCACCACGCGTGGCGGGGAGAGGGGTCTGAAATGAGCTTGGGTCTGGTCACGTGAGGCATTGTAGACCAGGGTTAGGAGCCTGACGTCTCATAGGAAAAACATTAGTGGGTTTTAAGTAAGAAATGTTTTTTTTTTTTTTAAACCGCTTTGGTTGCTTTACGGGGAATGGCCTGAAGAGAGGGCTAAATGAAGCAAGGAGGCCCTTGGGGCTCCCGAGTGGCCCAGGTGAGCAGTGAGTGTAGCTCAGCCCAGGGGCAGGGGTGCAGCTGGTGAGCGGGCGGCTGAGTTCGGAATGCATTCTGAAGTATAGCCAAACAGATGTGATGGGCTGGAAGACAGAAAGACAAGAGTCGGGAGTCAAGCCGAGGCCTGAGACTCTGGGCAGGTGGTAGTTCTATTTCCTAAAACGTGGGAGGAGTGGGTTTGGTGTGGTAGAACCAGGCAGAATCTTGCAGAACCAGGACTTCTGTTTGGACATATGAGGGAGGTTCGAGGAGCCTGAGACGGCGGAGTGGGTGGTGGTGGTTGTCATGGAGACTGGGAGGCTGCTGAGTGTTTGGGGGTGATGGTTAGGGAATGGCAGCTGCTGGCAGAGGGCCAGGGCTCCGAGCTGTCTGGGAGCCTGGGGTTTGGGGTTGAAGGGCCTTCTCTTCCACAGGTGTCTCCCCCCCGCTCTTTGGAACCATCTGCGGAGGAAGAGTATTCAGGTCGCCCCCTCTTAGCTGACCCTATTTTTGTGAGGAGGGCGTCACCAGACCAGGGTTCCATCTTTCTTGCTTGAGCAAAGCTGGCATTGCTGGTTGGGGTCAAGCTCTCTGACCTGTTGGGCAGCCGTCAGGGAGGCCGCTTTCTGCTTGGACCCGATCCCCTCCGCACCTCTTCCTCTCTTCATTGGTCCCCGAGGCCTGGAGTTTTCAGGTTCACGGTGTCCTGAACCTGCTTAGGTCAGGAAACAGGCTTAGATCCCTGCACTGTGGACTTGGCTACAGCTCACTCACTATTCATCTACTATGTTTCCACTCGCTCATTTACTCGTTCATCCACCCATACACTCATATGCCCATCTGCCCATCCGTCCATCCATCCATCCACCGTCCACCCACCCATCCAGCATTTCTGATGCCTCTCTATGCTCAGCCCTGTGCTGCATGTACCGAGGCCCCGATGTGGATCGCACCTGGTTCCACCCCTGGGGACTCCTAAAGATGCTCATTGCCCTGGCAGGTGTGGGAGCTGCAGCATGAGAACGCTGTCGCCTGCCTGGATTTCTTCATGGCTCTTAGGATCAGTGCTCTGGTGCTGGAGCACTGTGTCCAGGGCAGCCTGGAGGACCTGCTGCAGAGGATTGCTCTGCAGCTGGACTGGACCTTCAAGGTGTCCCTGCTGCTGGACTTGATTCAAGTGAGAACCCTCACCCCCCCTCCACCACCTGCACTGCCACCATGGGCCTGGAGCTGTGGGGGAAATGGGGAGGGGAGGGAGATAAGATGCTCAGACTTCCCAGACCTGGGCTGTCCTCTCTTTGTCTGAGAAACATCTGAATTCTGGGGCAGAGGGTGAGGGGAGGCAAGAAGGTTCTGGGGCCCGTGGGAACTCTGAGAGGCCCAGGGTCCCCTTCATTCGCCACAGGCACAATGGACCCTCACTACATCCATTGCGGGGCCTGCGCTATATGCACCACCGACGTTTCTCTCATGGCCTCAAATCCCGAGACTGCGTGGTGATGGCTGCTTCGTGCTAGAGGTCACTGACGATGGCTCTGCGGAGCTCCTGGACGCTGGGTGGGCGCCCTGCCCATGGCCAGCACCGGAATGGCAGCTCACGGGTGGGCAGGGGTCCTGGGGCCTCTGTTTGAATGGGTGCTTGTGAGGCAGGGGAAGGGCGAGGTCGCCGGTCCCCCAGCACTTTGTGTGGGGTGACCTGAAGCTGATGGCTGTCCTCCCTGAACCTCGGCCCCTGGCCCGTGGGTGGGGAAGAGCCCACCTCCTCCCGTGGCTAAAGGGAGAGGGTGGTGACCCCACATGTGTGACATGCCCCCTGAGCTCAGCCCAGCACCAGTGGTTGGCAGGTGACACTGTATAGCCCTGCCCTGTGATCGCAGAGCTGCTGGGGACGGCCCGAGCTGCTGTGCGTGCTGGAGGCCCTGGGGGGCACCCTCACAGGAGCCGTCTTCAGTGTTGGCGGTGTCCTGCAGGAGATTCTGACGCAAGGCCGCCCTGCAGCTCCTCGGGGCTCCGGCCTCCTCCTCCGCACGTGGTCAGGGAGCTCCGTCAGGACAGTGGGGACTGAAAATAACCACACAGACACACTTGCCTGGCTTGACCATCAGAGCTGGTTTCTTTGGCTTAAGTGGGCAGCCTTCAGCAACTCTGCCAAAACGGCAGCCGGCAGTTCCAGGGCTGAGGATGCTGTTCCCGGGTGAAAGCCCAAGTCCCTTCCTGCCCCTCCCCTTGTCATTGCCAAGTGTGCAGATGCGCAGGCAGGAACCACCCCACAGCCTAGCACCGCCCTTGTGTCTATACCGGGCCCGGTTACTTACTATGTGACTTTACACAAATCACTCAGCCTCTCTGAGCCTCAACTTTCTCACCTTTAAATGGGAATCAAATTAAAAATGTGCCAGACATCTGGCCCATGGCTGATGTGACCAGGCTGCTCGGTCTTGGCAGCCTGGTTCTCTGCCTGGGTGGAACTCCTTCAGGAGCACCTCTGTCCCCATATCTTGGGTGTATGGGAGAATCACTCACACCTTCCCCACTGTCACCTGCTCTCAGACACTTTCTCTCCCAGGGCCAGGGCCCGACTTCCAAAACATTTCCTCCCCTTCCACGTTCTCTGTCAGGGTTTCTGGGGCTCTGGGCTGCTCTTCCCATTGTCCCCCTGCTGCCTCCCTCCAGGGGCCTGGAGCCTGTCCCGCCGATACCCTGGCATCTCAGCTCCAAGTGCAGGGCAATGGTGGAGCCGAGCCCACCCTCCCTCCCACCCCCAGCGGACAACCTTTAACTCACAAGGAGGCCAGGCCCCGCTTCCTTTCTCCATCAAACAGCACTCGGTAAATAATGAGCATTCCAGGCCCCAAATTTATGAGGTGGAGGGGTGGGAAGGAGGGGCGTTCATCAGGCCATTTGTTCAACACTCTGCCTGCTGAGAGAGGAAAAACCAGCCGGACGGGCCTGCCAGCCCTGCCGCCCACGCGGGGCGCTGCAGGGCACCGCACGCAGTGTGTCCACCCTGCTTCAGGTGCAGGGACCAGGCCTGGAGCCCTGTGGCCACGCTGGGGTTGGGCTTGGGCTTGGGCTGCTGCTTCCTGGGGTGCTCGCCCTGGTCTCAGGGAGTAAACTGTTAAGGGCACCATCACTGGGGAACACCGACTCGCACTCGGCTCCACACCAGTTCACCTCCCAACTCTGAGCACATTCTTTCAGGCTCTGAGCCTCAGTTTCCTCCTCTGTGAAATGAGGGCCACCGTACCTGCCTCCTGGAGAAGTTGTAAGGATTCAGGGGTGTACTTTAGACAGTGTGCCTGGCTCACAGGGCACCCAATAAAAATCTGCCTGGGTGGCTTTAGGGCTAAGCTAGTGAGGATCTCGGGTTCTCTCCTGACTGTCTCCCTAGGAAGCAGACTCTGTTGGAAATACCATCTTTTTAGGTCCTACGTGTGTGAGGCACTAGTGAGGGGGTAAGTGTGCTCTGCTCAGAGACAGTTAAGTGAGGCTCAGAGATGAGAAGGGACTTTTCTGCAGGAAGCAAGGGGTCAGGATTTCTGCAAAAGTCTCCTGATCCAAGCTCAGTGCTCTTGCCCTAAAATCTCTCGGCCCCATCCATGGAGCGTCTTCCCCATGGAGCTGCGCATGTCTTCTCCCTCAGCTGCCAGCAGAGCCCGTCAGTCAGGGGGACGTGCTGGGCACGGCCGGCCGGCCTGCACAGCGGGGGGAGCACGGGGTCCCTCCAGGCCCGGGCCAGCGGTTCCCAGCAGGTTTGCAGAGGAGGCTCCATCTCCACGTCAGAAAAGGTGGGAGCCCTCCATGCTGCTACCTGACTTTTTCAATATCCGCTGACTGAGAAAATACCTGAAGACAAAATCTGCTCTGAAACCAGTAACACTTTGAAATGGATTTGTATTTTGGTCATCACAGCACCATCTGAACACTTTTGAAAAAGTGTTATGCACGTGTGTGCGATGTATTATTGGTTCCATCTGCTCACACTCCTCCATGAGCACCTACAACTTCCAGACCCTGTGCTCAGGGGCCCTCGGGTCCAAGGCTGCAGGCTGGGAACCTCTGGGTGGACGGAGGAAATCACGCAGCTTGGTGGGAGATCCGGCCCAGTTCTGGAGCCTGCTCTCTAGGCGCCCTGTGGCTGTGGGCAGCTGACTCAACTCCAGGAACCTCAGTGTCCCAGTCTGAGATGCAGGCACTACCCCCAACAAGGAGGCCAATGAGGTGGGGGGGGGAGTGAAATCCAGAAAGACGCTTCTCACAGGCTCCTAGGATGCGGTCCTCCTCGCCCAGGAGGGGAGGATCCAGCCGCCCTTGGAGATGAACCCACTGCGCCCCTGAGAGCCCCATGCGGTCTGCGTGCAGCATTATTATGCCCCTTTTATCGGTGAGGCAACTGAGGCTCGGAGAGGTGACGGAACCTGTACAGAATGTGAATGGATACTCTCAAAGTTCCCTCCTGATCTGTGAAAGCCTGACCTTGTGCCCAGCCCTCTTCCTCCCAGTGTCCTTGTGAGTCTCGCAGCTCCCCAGCTGCCGAACGGCTCCCCGAGTTCCCTGCCTCCATCGTGAGGTGGAGAAACCAGGCACTGAGTGAGGCCGAGTGTAGAGCCGCACCAGAACGCGGTCGTAGGCCCTCAGCTTAGCCTGGCGGTCTTTCTCCCATGCAGCGGGGCCAGGAGATCCACACGGGGGTGGCCTTGGGGAGACGACAATGATGGTGAGTGTGGTAACGGTAAGCAGGCAGTTTGCTTCACCCCCCGGCCGGAGTGGGCACCAGCGGGCCTCCAGGGGGTGGGGCTGGTCCAAAGAGCCAGGTGGGCATCACGGGCAGCAGAGCAGCCGCAGCGTCTGGGGGTGGCGGAGAGGCTGTGGGGTGCCAGGCCCCTAACGTCTGTCATCTCCTTCCCCGGCACCCCTCTCAAGAAGACAGTCTATTGATCTAATTTCACAGATGGGGAGACTGAGGCTCAGGGAGGTCACTACCTTGTCCACCATCTCACAGAGAGCTGGTGGCGGACCAAGAATTTAAACCCCTCTCTTCCAGCCGTACCCTGAGGTTGACCCTTTCCTGAGACCTAAGACCCTCTGCCTGGTCACCCCCAGGGCGGACCCAGGAAAGCAATAATCCTGGGGCCACTGGCTAGCGGCCTGGGGGCCAGGAGCAGGGCCAAGGGGTACCCCCAAGGCCTCCTCCCCACACCCCACAGGCCTGCCCTGCTCTCCCTCCAGGACCCAGGCCTCTTCCACGGCCCTCCTGGGGGCTTCAGGCCACCCCCACATAGAGTCTGTTGCAGAAATCACCAGAAAGGTGGCATTGCCCCCTCCCCTGTGCTGGCCACTGGTGTCCCCTGACCAGGGACCACCAGAGTGCATCCAGCTGATGGAGCAGTGTTGGGAGGAGGCTCTGGAGGACAGACCCAGCCTGGACCAGATCTACACCCAGGTCAGTGCTCCCCGGAGGAGCTGGTGCTACAAGAAATGACTGATCAGTTCACCTCACTTTGCCCAGTGGGAGCCCAAAGCTGTCTCTGGGGCCTAGAACCCTATGCAGGAAGGGGACGACAGGCCAGCAGCAGAACCCCTGAGGGTGGGGCCCGAGGCGCACCCTCTCAGTGCCTCCCTGAGAGCCGTGCCCCATGCTAAGTGCCCTGCTTATTGTATTTAATCCTTGTTATAATTCGAAGAACCATACTGCTATCATCTGGGCTTTCCAGGAGAGACACTGAGGCACAGAGAGGTGAGCGGACTTGCCCACGGTTACTCAGGGCTAGAGTCCAAACCCAGGTTCACCCGCCTGCAGAGCTGGCCCTGGGAACCCCGACCCTGCACTGGGCCTCCTGGATCCGGAGCAGTGAGGCCGTTGGTGGCCGTGGTGGCACTGCTGATTCCCTGCGGGATGAGCAGGAGGTGTGAAGGGCACTGGGCCCCCAGGCAGCCTTGGGGGCTGCAGTGGGAGGGGTGAGGCAAGTCTGTACGAGTCTGTGGGGCAGCGGAGTGCATGGGCCTGACTGAACTGGCTGACGGCTCCCACCGGGCCGACCCTTCCAGCCCGAGGTGCCATCCTCACGCCTCCCCCTCCTGCTGCACTCCCAGCTGCGGCAGAGCACGGTCAAGGAGAGGCGGTAAGGTTGCTGTCGAAGGTCCAGTTTACAGCCACAGGGGAATGTCCTCGTAGGAAGACCTGGGAGAGGTGTTCTCTCTGCAGCGGGACGCGTGCTTCTTCTGAGCAGCTGGTGCAATGCGCGCTCGTCTCGTGGCCCCACGGGTCACGTGATCGGTACTTTCCTCTCCCCTGTGTTGTTCTTAGGGAGCTCGCGTCCAAACCTGTGACTGGATTCTGCCATGCATGTGGCACAGGGACCTCGCTCCTACGTTAGCTTTGTTTTTCAGCTTTACTCTCCTTCAGTCCCGGTATCCTTATATACTTGTTGTTTTATTTTGTGGCATTGCTTTATTTTCTTAATGTTTAAATCTTTTTTGAAACATAGACAGAAATAGAGAGATAGAAATAGTATATAAATAATCTACATATATTCTTTCTACCTTTCTTTTTTTTTTTAAGATTTTATTTATTTATTTTAGAGAGAGGGGAAGGGAGGGAGAGAGGGAGAGAAACAGAAATGTATGGTTGCCTCTCATATGGCCCTCACTGGGGACCTGGCCTGCAACCCAGGCATGTGCCCTGACTGGGAATCGAACTAGGACCCTCTGGTTCCCAGCCCGCGCTCAGTCCACTGAGCTACACCAGCCAGGGCTCTTTCTACCTTTCTATCCACCCATTTATTCGTTCACTTATTCATCCATTCATACATTGTATCCACCCACCCATTTAGTATCCGTCTGTCCATCCATCCATCCATCTTTGAGAAGAAAAAGAACGCCTGGTTATTGTGAGGACAAATGCAGTAGGGTTGGTGTTTGTACACAGCAATGCCGGGCTGGGCACCGGCCCCTTTGCCAAGTCCTCTGTGCTCACCCCACGCAGAACGACCCCATTTCTCCTCCCAGCGCGGTGCTTCCCTCATCAGAGCTACCACCCACGTACGGTACAGAGCTGGTCTCCGTCAGCCCATCTCCTCCAGGCAGGGACCGTGTCTGCTTCCCTCCTGGGGCCCAGACCACCTCACTGTGGGCTGAACGCGCAGATCTTTGTGAATAAACTGGGATTTTTGTTCCATCTTCAGTTTAAAAGCATCAATCAAGGCAAGAAGACCAGCGTTGCCGACTCAATGCCGCGGATGATGGGGAAGTAATCCCAGAACCTGGAGCACTGGATCTGGGAGCGGACTGAGGAACGGAGCCGGAGAGGCCGAAGACGGAAAGGCTGCTCCCTCGGCTGCTCCCTCCGCGAGTGGCCCACGGGACTTGACTGGGTCTCTAGCTTCGGTGGCTCTGGGCACGGGGCCTGGAACACAGTAGGTACTTAGTAAGTCTGGGTTCCATGCATTCATTCAATTCATTCATGGTTTATTTATCCAACATATTTTCATAGCACCCTGCCGCGTGCTAGGCACTGAGCTCGGCACACGGGTATTGAATCTCTGCTCCCTCATATTCTTGGAGCCATAATGTCCCTTATCTCACTTCAGAAAAAATAACAAAATATTTGCTGGAGGCTAGC